>CM050508.1:7297500-7412500 GCA_027563665.1 Antrozous pallidus | reverse complement strand
TCATCCAAGAGATGCAAATCAAAACAGCAATTAAGTACCATCTCACATCTGTCAGAATGGCTATGGTCAACAAATCAACAAAGGACAAGTGCTGGCGAGGATGCGGAGAAAAGGGAACCCTCCTGCACTGCTGGTGGGAATGCAGACTGGTGCAGCCTCTGTGGAGAACAGTATGGAGTTTCCTCAAAAAATTAAAAATGGAACTGCCATTTGACCCAGTGATTTCACTTGTAGGAATACATCCCAAGAAACTAGAAACACCGATCAGAAAGGATATATGTGCCCCTATGTTCATAGCAGCACAATTCACCATAGCTAAGATCTGGAAACAGCCTAAGTGCCCATCAGCAGATTAGTGGATTAGGAAACTGTGGTACATCTACACAATGGAATATTCAGCTGCTATTTTTTTAAAAAGAAGGAATTCTCACCATTTGCAGCAGCATGGATGGAACTGGAGAGCACTATGCTAAGGGAAATAAACCAGTCAGTGAAAGATAAATATCGCATGCTCTCACTCATTTGTGGAATATAAAGAACATTATAAACTGAAGAACAAAAATAGATACAGAGACACAGCAGCATCAAACAGACTGTCAAACTACAGAGGGAAGGCAGAGAAGGATTGGGAGGAGGGAAGGTAAGAGATCAACCGAGGGACTTGTAATGCATGCATATAAGCAGAACCAATGGATACGAGACACTGGGGAGGGGCAGGTGAGGGCATGTGCTGGGGGGTAGGGGAGGCCAAGGGGGGAGAAAATGAGACATATGTGCTACCATATGTAATACTTGAAACAATAAAATAAAATTTGAAAATAAATATTTACAGACAGAATCTTCATGTTTGCAGTCCTCTGACTGAACAAAACAGCCCGTTCTAATGAAGAACAGTGGCTCTGGCCCTGGCCAGTGAGGCTCGGTTAGCTGAGCGCCACCCCATGCCCTGGAAGGCCACTGGTTAGATTGCCATTCAGGGCACAGGCCCAGGCTGCAGTTCCGTCCCGGGTTGGGGAGGCAGCTACTCAATATTTCTCTCCCGTGTCTCTATTACTCTCCCTCTCCCTCTCCCATCCTCTCTCTCGAAAATCAATAAAAACATGTAGAAAAGAAAATTGGTTCTGTCACTCCCACACAATAGGACTTCTCATCTTCAAAGATCCTAGAATTCTACCTTCGGACAGAAATCAAAACAGAGCCAAAGCAATCTGTTGCAAAATTAGGACAACTATATGTTTGGGTAATTTGAAATCTAGAACTAACCTAAAAGACAGCTGATAGGAACCTGGCTAGGTCTAGAAAACTCCTACCCCAGAAACAAAGTCCAGCTGTGTCCATGTAGTCCTTCTAGTCCAGGGAGTCATTTCAGGACCCTGGGCCTAAGAAAACGGCAGTGAAAACATTAAGACTTTCCATATATGCCAAGAAGTCGCAGTTGGGGAAGAGAACTGTCCTGCCAAGAAGTGAGACCGTTAAGACTTTCCATACATGTCCAAGAAGTCCCAGTTGGGGAAGAGAACTGTCCTTCTGCCATCTACTCTCTATGTGCCAGGCTATCCTCTGTGCAGTGTTCTGAGCTCCTCTTTACAGACAAGGAAACTGAAGATCAAATTAGCTTGCTCACGCGCACGGAAAGGTTACTGGCTCGACTCCTGGTCAGGGAACATGCCTGGGTTGTGGTTTTGGTCTCCAGCAGGGGAGCAGTCAATGTTTCTTTCCCTTTTTCTCCCTAAGCATGTCCTCCGGTGACTGTGTTCTTTTATTATCTGTGTATTAACTTACTTCAACGTGGATCCTGGAGTAGAGAGCTCATGTCAAGGTCATGCTCCCCACCAATGCATAAGCCACAGAGGCATTTAAAGATACGACTGAAATGGCATAATGAGGCTCCCCAAGAAAACTTGCTTCTCTTCTTTCTCTGTTTTATTTGACAACTTGAATCCCTGACACCTAGGTATGAAGCTATAAAAAACACCTCTTCATGCCCTATCCCAGTGGTCGGCAAACTGCGGCTCACAAGCCACATGCGGCTCTTTGGCCCCTTGAGTGTGGCTGTTCCACAAAATACCACGGTCTGGGCGAGTCTGTTTTGAAGAAGTGGCGTTAGAAGAAGTTTAAGTTTAAAAAATTTGGCTCTCAAAAGAAATTTCAATCGTTGTGTTGTTGATGTTTGGCTCTGTTGGTTAATGAGTTTGCCGACCATTGCCCTAGCTGGTTTGGCTCAGTGGATAGAGCGTCAGCCTTCAGACTGAAGGGTCCCAGGTTTGATTCCGGTCAAGGGCAGGTACCTTGGTTGCGGGCATATCTCCAGTAAGGGGTGTGCAGGAAGTAGCTAATCGATGTTTCTCTCTCATCGATATTTCTAACTCTCTATCCCTCTCCTTTCCTCTCTGTAAAACATCAACAAAATATGTTTTAAAAAAAACTCTTCAAGTCAATTCCCTGTGTTACACTTGCAATGCAGGATTTAATATGATGTAGGTTTCTTTTCCCCTTACCCATCCCAGGTTCACAGCCCAAATCTAATTCAGCTGCATTTGTCGAGCTTTTCCTCCAATTTTTGCCAAGACATTAAGTTTATTAATGCTTTTCAGCTTCTTAGGACCCACTGGAAGAAAATATAGTCATATTTCTTTCTCTAATACACTCCTTTCCTTCATAATGTATGACTCATCCCTATCTTGTTAACCTTACTAATTATGGCTTTGTTGCATTCTACCTCAAATATTTTGAAAGGAAGAAGCAGAGTGCACTAGTACTTCAAATAAACAGAAAGTTGTAATGCATTTTCTAAATTAAAATATAAGATAAGGGTAAAGTATGGTCTCTTCTGTAATCCTTTTTTAATTTCCAGTAAGTTTTCAGATATACAGCGCTTTTGTTAAGCACAATATAAGTTTATCTGTTTTACAAAATGAAGAGCTGTTAAAAACAAAGTGAGTCCTTTCTTTTAAACAAAATTTCATCTGATACCAAAGGTTTGATGAAAGTTAAATTGCTAGCATTATCCTATATAATAAAAGGGTGATATGCAAATTGTCTCCTTGACCAGGAGTTTGACCAGGGGGTGGGGCCAGCAGGGCAAGGGAGGGAGGACCCAGCTGGCAGCCAGAAGCCAATAAAGACCCTACCAGTGCATGAATTTCGTGCACTGGGCCTCTAGTCTGTTCTATATAAAATGTACTGGTGAAGCTTTTCAGATAATTATTTTTGAAAAATTTGGAAAATAAAGCATATTGCGGGAATCATCTGAATTATTACACAGCAGCACACTTAATTTAAACTGTAAAGTGGGATTTTAAAAAAAAAGCATGGTAGAATACCACATATAGTATAAATGAGACGTTAGAGAGCCTTCTTTAAATTTTCTTCTAGCCAAAATGGGATTTTAATAACTAAACTGATAGTTGCATATATAATTGACTTGGAAGATTCTTTATGAGCAAATACTTAAAACTCTAAGGGGGAAAAGTACCAAATACTATTATTTTTATACTGTCATTTCTAAAGGAAGGAATATTTTTTCTGACTTTTGATAAATTATATACTTCTCATCAATATAAATTCCAGGATAAATTCTAACTTCAGAAAAATAAAATATGTGGGTAAAATCAAACCTTACCCCTTTATCTACCTTAACTTTTCCCCTAGCTTCAGAATACGGATTAAAGGGTTTTCATTTGTTTCTTTTCTGAATATGTAAAGGACAGTTTGTGATCTGTGACTGAAACTAAGATAAAGTCAAAGAAGTATCTCTTACTTGTACAACCAATAGATGAAAAAAATAACTTTTACTTAATAACAATATTTTTCTCTTATTTCTCATCTAATTCTCACTCACTAAGCTTTAATAACATTCACCAATAGGATCACATGGAAATACTTCATTATCCTGACACAGATCTTCATACTCAGGGGGCTGTTTACTGACCTCCCAGTGGGAAGGCTACACATCCTCATCCATCGACAGCAGGCTCAGCCATGCGACTTGCGTGGCCAGTGAGAGATGAGTTGGAAGAGCCCTTCTGAACAGAAGCTGTGAGAGCCAGCACATGCTTAACCATGACATCATCTTGGCCACAAGATTAATGGGCACCGAATAGAAGCTGGATCCTGAGTGAAAAGAACATGGCGTAGAGCTCAAACCAATCCATAGTGGATGTGTGACATGAGCAATAAAGCAGCCTTTCGGGCAAGCCCTTCAGGTCTGGGGATCATTTGTTACTGTAGGATAAGCCAGCTTCTCCTGATAGGTACATACACTTACCAGAAGTCCTATGGGCTTTTTAAAATATATATCTTATTGACTTCAGAAGGAGAGGGAGAGATAGAAACATCAATGATGAGAGAGAAGCACTGATTGACTGCCTCCTACATGCCCCACACTGGAGAACAAGCCCACAATCGGGCATGCGCCCCTGATCGGAATAAACCCTGGGATCCTTTAGTCCACAAGCCAGTGCTCTATCCACTGAGCAAAACCATCTTGGGCTAAGTCCCATGCTTTTCACAACCATGCAATTGGTTCAAATAGTCAAATATTGTTTGATTTATATAATAAACATTTACTAAACAAATAAAAACTAAAAAAATTGTGTATATCCAGTAAAATTATGTATAGTTATTTCCATTTCTTGACATATTTTTGTCATGTTTCTTTCCTGCAAACTGTGTTAGCCCCGGATTCTGCCTTTCTTATTAGGTTTAGAAATGATAGCATAAATATAATTATATGCATACTTTCTTTAAAATTTTTTCTTTTTCAGAGAGGAAGGAAAAAGAGGGAGAGAGAGATAGAAACATCAATGATGAGAGGGAATCATTGATTGGATGCCTCCCACATGCCCCACACTGGAGACTGAGCCCGTAACCTCAGCATGTGCCCTGGCTGGGAATCAAACTTTGACCTTGGTACACCTTTTTCTTCACTTCTTTTACATCTCTTGGACATTCTCGCCTTCTCCGCCCACATCAACCTTCCCACTCCTTGCAAAGTAACTCAAGTTAATAACCTAACATGCACCTTTTCAGCTTTGGCCTACATTCATATATATATATATATATATATATATATATATATATATATACACATACATAACATGAAATGTGTGTTTGGTATTGATTTATTTTTCAACAGTGGGAGGAGTGGAAATATTTTTATACAATCTTCCTTTTCTCATTCAATAATACTTTATAAGAATCCCACCACTTCACCTACAATATCAACTATTCATTCTCTTAAATAAATCCATAATATTCCATGGCATGGATAAAACATAATTTATTGGGGCATCGCTCTATTTAGAGAACTCAATTTCTTTCTGTAGTTTTTCACCACTACAACATAGTAATCATTTTTGCACACATGTATTTATGAACCAGTTGTTTAACTTCCACCAGATAGACTTCCAGGAGTATAATTTTGGGGTCTAAAGGTATATGTATTTTTTATTTTAATAGATAAATGTTAGATAGATTTCCCAAATAAACACACCACTTCACATTCTACCTTAATGGGTACTGTAGTCATTTCTGCTTATCTGATAGCTATAAAACTATATTCCATTGGCATTTTAATTTTCACTTTCCAGATTACTAAGCATTCTTTCGAATGTTTCTTGGCTATTTAGACTTAGTCTTCAGTAAATTGTCCGTACATGTGTTTTGCCTAAGTTTCCATTGTGTTGAATGCCTTTCTCTTCTCAGTTTGTGAGAGTTCGGTGGTAACCCCGGAAATGCCACACCTGGGTCCTGCTTCAGTATGCCTCCAGGTGTAAGGCGTGGGTCTGTTCACGGGCAGCCTTCAACTATCTGACTGCTCAGAGTCCACCTCCATTTCTGAACCAAGTTCCCGTTCTTTAAAAAAAATGGGCCAAGCTTCATTTCCTTCTTACGTTTAGATAAATACGAGTCCTAATATGAGAAGAAATTCCTCAAACACATTGAGGATGAAAGGAATTTGTTCACAATGAATTAAGCTATGAGGAAAGGATGTAATTATTATTTATTTTTAGTAATTCTTCTTTCTCCCTAGATTGAAAACACCTCAAAAACCCTCAAAGGGGCAGCCCCCGGGAAGCATCTTTTTTAAGGTTTAGAAATGATGGCATAAATATAATTATATGCATAAGACTCAGACTTTTTAAGTAGGGAAGAAAAAGCCGGAGGAGGGAAAGGTTGAGGGAGAAAAAGAGGCAGGGAAATAAAAAGGAGCTTAAGGAACAAAAAAGAAAACATCTCAAAGACAGAATAGAATCTTATTTATCCCTTTATCTCTCATAGCATACATCATTATGTACTACACATAATACGAACTCTATACTTGTCTACTAAATTGAATGGGATAATCTTACATAATTTATTTAAGCTTTAAAATAAATTTTTAAAATTTGGTGTAAGAATTAAAAGAGTTAGAAGCAGAGCAGAATATTAGCATATCTTATGTACAGCATATCTTCCTAGCACCAACATAGGCATTTAAATAAAGTCAGTGTTTCCTAAGTTTTGTTGATTAATTTTGTAATGAATTAATAAATAAATACAGTCTTTAAAATTAAGTATTTTTAGTAAAAAAAAGAAAATAGGATAGTAATATCTATCAAATCCATCATTACTACTAGGAAAATGCTCAAAAATTAACTATAGTAAACAGCAAAATTATTCTGTTCTAGAAGATATATTAATTTGAATTAGCTTGTATTTTTTATTTCCACAAACACTTAAAACTTGAAAAAATTAGCTTATATTGCAAGCAGACTTTTAGGATGCTTTAGCTGAACTGTATTCAATTAACAAAAGTTGTTTCCCATTTTAATTTTGGTAAATAATATTGAGATAATTAATAAACAGATTAATTAATCTGTCTCATTCAGATTAACAGATTAATATGTTAAACAGATTAAAATATAGTGATGCTGTTTACTTTTTAATCCTTTATCTTGAAAGTAAAATAAACCAAAGCCAAACTTTTACAATAGAGAACAAAAGTTACTACTTTTAACAATTATTGCTGCCAATTCTTTAAAAACATATTAAAATTATAATTAAAATGCCAAAGGTTAAAGACAGAGAATCTTAAAATCGGCCAAAAAAAATCAGTAAATTACCTGAGCATATCGAAAAGCAAGGACCTACAACCAAGATTACTCTACCCAGCAAAGCTATCATTTAGAATTGAAGATCAGATAAGGAGAAGCTAAAGGAGTTCATCACCACCAAACTATTATTACATGAAATGTTTAAGTGTCTTCTTTAAGAAAAAGAAATAAAAGATCAAAAATATGAATAAAGGGGTATGGGGGTCTGCAGGGGGCAGGGAGGGGGCACTGAGCAGCACTGGGGCAGCCTCTGAATGGGGGCCATTCAAGATGACCAAGGAGGAACCTCTTCCCAAAAAGGTTCGACTGAGTGAGACAGACTTCAGAGTTATGGCACGAGATGGGTTAATTTTAACCTGGAAACAGTATGAGCGTATGTGCAAGCTTTGGAGGGAAGTACAGAGACCTGTACTCTGATGATGTCTCTGGCTTAAGGGAATGGGAAGAAAAACTAAAGCAACAGCAGCACGAGTCTGCACGAATGGAAATGTAAAGCGACTAGCAACCAAGGAGGGAGAGATGCAAGCGCACACTCCTTAAATCCAGTGCCTCCAGCAAGTCCAGCAGCCCAGTACTGGCCAACTGGGACCAACCATGGCAGAGCCTGCCCTCAGCTTGTTCCTCCTAAAAATGAAAGGTGAGCTGGAACAGCCTAAAGACAGGCTGGAACAAGCCCACACGAACTGGTGCCTGGAGTTTACGCCTGACAGGTGGACACATCACACTGCCAGGCCAGGCCTCTCTGACTGTCGCACTAGGAGAAAGCTGTGGGGGGACGGCCAAGTGCCCGTTTCCACACCAACACTCAGACTGCTGGAGCCACAAAAGCCGCAGCCTTACACTGTCCAGCTTGTGATGGTTGATGTAAAACTTACCAGATGAACCTTGTGTTTCGGCTTTTTTCTCTTCCCCGTCCCCTCGCTTCGGACTATTCCGAAGAAGCGGCCACCTCCGAAAAATTCCCCTTCTAGGACATGTGGACACTTGAGAAATGTTTCTGTGTGGAGAAAATAGAGGGAGAAACAGAAGTCTTAAGTCTGCGGCACTGTGTCTTCAGACAGTTTGGAGGAATGGAAACCTACAGAACGTGTAAAATTCCAGTAAAAGGTAAAAATGGAATATGCATCGCTCTTCACCTTGAGCATAGTGACGTGGAGACGCTGCCTATCAGTTTTGCCAAGAAGACTGTGGACTTCATGATCATTGTTGGACTTCTTGGTCAAAACTCAACGGAGGTGAGCTTTGCATTTTAAGGTTTCATTTGCTAAGAAACTACTTAATAGATATCAGTACAAGTAAGTTCTTATATTTAACCATTTCATTTGGGGGGTCTCTATTACTTGACTGAGCCTTACGTCAGTGTGGTTTGAATCTATGGTCTGCTCTTTGGATGGCTGCTAATACTGTAGATGACCTTACTGAGGGCAGGACCAACAGGACGCTGTGGCATCAAACTTCAGGTCTAAACTGTTTGAAGCAATATCAACATTCATCTCACGACTAGCTTGTATAAGGATATTGGCTGTGATGAGACTCACTGTGTTATTTTTTAATCGCGACATTCACTAAACCTCCATTTCGTTCCACAGGCACATGTTGAAAGAGCTTTGTCGTTGGTGTTAACGGCGGGATGGGTCCCTTCATTGTATTTGGGGCCATTGGTATCGCCTTCTTGATATTAAATTAAAGGTGCCTTTAAAAGAATGAACTCACTGGCGATAAATGAATGTCTATCAACCACTGAATCTAAAAGTCAAAATAAGTGAATAAGGAATTTAGTGAACAGAATAAACTGATGAATAAAGTAACATCAGAGGCATGGAAACAGAACAGACTGGTGAAGTGGGGAAAGGGCCTGGGAAGAGATTAGCCAAAGAATGAAAGGCATGTATGCATTACCGACCGACACAGACAACAGGGCGAAGGCCTGGGGCAGGCAGGAACCCGGTGAAGGGGGGGTGGGGGTTGGGGGCGAGACATCTGTAATACTTTTTAAAGAAAAAAGACTGAGGAAAAAGAGAGGATAGTAGTATCTAGCAAACCCATCATTACTGCTAGGAAAAATGCCCAAAGATCAATGGTATTAAATAGCAACATTATTCTGCTCTAGAATATGTTTTAATTTGTATTCTTTATTTCCACAGACGCTTAAAGCTTGAGAAAATGAACTTACATTGCATGCAGACTTTTAGGGTGCTTTAGCTGAACTATATTCAATGAACAAAAATTGTTTCCCATTTTATTTTTTTAGCAAATAATATGAGCTAATCTCTAAACAGATTAAAACAGTCGTATTTGTTTATTTTTTTAACCCTTTAAAATAACCCAAACTTTTACTGAGGGTCCCAGGTTCGATTCCGGTCAAGGGCATGGACCTTGGTTGCAGGCACATCCCCAGTGGAGGGTGTGCAGGAGGCAGCTGATCGATGTTTCTCTCTCACTCATGTTTCTGACTTTCTATCCCTCTCCCTTCCTCTCTGTAAAAAATAAAATATATTTTTAAAAATATAAATATAAAAACAAAACTATTCGTAAATAAGTTTGCCTGGACATGAAGTTATCTCGTTGTAACTATTTACAACTGGGCTGTGCATTGTGTCACACTTTGCCGATGTAACCCATTCTCCGCTCCCTTTTAGAAATATCTGCGCGGAAGTCTGCCTCGACGGGAGCTCTCTGGTTGTAACTGTCCAAACGGGGCTGTGCACTGCGTCATCCGTGGCCACCAGGCCCAGTCCTCCCCCTGCCCGGCGCGGCCTGGCTCCGAGGCCGTGCGGTCCCTGCGGTGCCCAGCGGGTCGCGCCCGCCGGAGCCCGGGCTGGGCCCAGAGGAGGGTCCCGGCCCCGCCGCCCCGTCGTCGCCCGGGGGGATGAGTGACGGCAGGTGCAGGCGGCGGCCTGGGCTCCTCCGAGGCCCAGCGGGGAGCGTGTGCCCCTGGGACCGGTCCCTCGGCTGCCCGGGCCTCCTGACGGCGCCCGGCCCGGGGTCACCGCACCCGCCCCAGCCCCCCCGTCCCCAGAGGCCGGCGGGGCTCCGAGGGGATGAGCGGGCACGGGGCCATGGGGCTGGCTTCACCGTCCGCCCACCGCGCCCGCCGGCCAGGAGCCGGGACAGCGGCCCAGACCAGCCGTCCGCCCGCCCCGACGCCCGCCCGCCCGCCGCTCTGCCCGGACGGCCCGGCCTCGGCCGCACCTGCGCGCCCCGCCCCCCGCGGCGCAGCCCTCCCCCCACCCCTCCCCCCGGGCACGTCCTGCCCGGCTGAGCGAGAGCTGCCCGCCCGGTGCGAGGGGGCGGCCCGGAGCGACGCCACCGAGCTGCCCGAGCGCGGTCCGGCCGCTGCGGCTTCCGAAGGGCGGGCGCGGGGGAAGATGGAGAGCGAGCCCGCGGAGGTGAGGACGGGCGCGGCCCCGGGGGGCGGGGCGGAGGGGCAGGGCTGGAGCCCAAACGCCCGCCCTTTGGTTGGGGGGAAACGCGGGCCAGTCGCCCCCGTCGATCGCTGGGACAAGCGGCCGTCGGATTGTGTCGTGGGTTCGGGAAGGCGCGGCCGCTGGGCATGGCGGGATCCAGGCAGGCTGAGGGGTGGGGGTGGGGGGAGCCTCGGAAACGGCCGGGAGGTTTGGGGGGCGGCGGGGGCGGGGCTCTGCGGTGCCCGATGGGTCCGGGCAGGAGGAAGAGCTTTCCCGCCCAAACTGGGCTTTGACGCCCGCTCTCTCGCTCCAGCGGGACCAGCCCGGCCGCCGCGAAGGGCTGTCGGGGCGGCGCCTCCTCCCTCCTCGCCTGGCCCGCGGGGGCCCCCCAGGGGCCTGGGAGACGGGCGCGGGCGGCCCAGGCTGGACGGGACACCCCGACACCGAGCACATGGGTCTGAGCAGGTTGCCGAGGAGGGGGCGGGGTCAGGGGTCAGGGAGGGGCGGAGCGGCCGCGCCCCCCACGCAGCCCCGCCCCGCGCCCGCGGGGGCAGCCAATCAGCGCGCGCGCTACGCGAGGGCCGGCGGGGCGAGCGACGCACGAGGCTGACGTCGGGTCGGTGCCGTTGAGGGTTCCCGCCACGGCTGCTGGCGGGTTTGTGGGGCAAAATTTCCCGCTGGTTAGCCTTCTTCTCCCTCCCGCACTTTGGTGGGGAGGGGCTGGACCCTCGTGTCGGCGCCCATGTTCACGATGACCCGCGGGAACCCGAGGACGTTGTCTCCGCGGCCATTTCCTCCGGGGCCTCCGCCTGCTGGCCTCGCAGGGGACGGAGCGTCGAGGCCCTGACTGCGACGGTTAGCCGCCCCCTTCCTGTCGTCCCCGCGGGCGGGCGGAGTGGAGGATGGGGGTCACGGTCGAGTCCTCCGCGGGGGACGGTGGCGGAGGCGCGTTGCTGGGGGCGGGGGGGGGGGCGGCGTTTCTCGTGCGCTCGGTGGTGCTGGAGGCGTCGTGAGCCGAGGCCCCTTCCCGTACGTAACCCGGTCCCCGGGCCTAGCGCCGTCCATGGGCGTTTCCAGACGTTTGCAGAGCGGTCGCCCGCGGGATCGGAGGCTGCATTGCTACCTTTCCCTAAGGGTCTGGGGTGTCGCCTCTCCCTGCTAACATTCGAGTATTTTCTAGGCTGTTACACTGTGTTCTAAACCTGCAGGCTGCTGGTGGGCATGTTAGGAGCCAGAAGAAATGATTCCTCCATCCCTGCCATGTACCGTCACTGCTTTAGCCGCTGCAGTGACCCAAACAGGCAAAACCCCTTCCCTGGTGCACGTTACCTTATGGTGGAAGGGGACAGACAGTAGACGGAATAAATGTCGTGCTGGGAGTGATGAGCGGTAAAGAGAAGAAGCAGGTGGGACCCACGATAGAGCAGGAGCCTTAGGAACGGGAACTGAACTTATCGGGTGTAAAAAGTTGGCCCCCCCCAAACCCCCGGTGTCATTTAGTTTCTCGAGATTGGAAATAAAGCACTCACTTCGCTTCTGCTCATGCCAACCCCTCTCTCGATGATGAGAAAAATGGGGGAGACTTTTACTTAAACAGATTTGGGAACAAATGAGCTCATCCAGAACTCGTAAGAGAATTTCATGAAGACTGATTTTTTAAAATTTGCAAATGATTTCTACACTTTCTGAACACGCGGAAACAAGATTATATGTATTCTATTTTTTCTAGCAATACCAATCTACAGTTGAAAAATAAAAGTAAGCATCCCAAAACCATCTTTTCTAGGCACTGTGTCCTACAGGTGAAGTTACAAATAACCTCCACATGCCCAGAGAGGACGCTTTTGTTAACATTGGATCCCAAATTTCTCCAATTGGAAACAACAATATAGTAATTTTTAAGTGTGATGACTTCTCTGTGGTTTAATAGATGTTTTTGTGAACTGCTATGTTAGAAAGAATGTGTTCTTTTCCCCCTTCAGACAATATGGAGAATGGAACACATGGGGTTCAGCCTATAGCCTCATAGTCACCACTGACTGGCCTAGTGGTTTGTACATCTTGCAAAAATTAATTTAGAGATGATGGTTTTATTGGCTAATGAAGTGAAGGAGGAGGCAAAATGTGAAAAAGAACAATTCCATTATCTAAATTGAAATTCATTTTTATGTATTTGTTTCTCAGAGTATTGAAATTATGAACTTCAAGCTTTTTTAAGAGCTCATTTAGTATGTTAGATTGTCCCAGAAGTGTGTTTTGTGTTCCTAGAAGGAAAATAATTAGCAAGTTCTTGAATTGGTTTCTCTTCAGAATTCTATTCCCAAGTCTTTTTTTAGATGTAGCTTAAGAGTCTATTATCTTGCCATTATGCAAAGGCTTATATTTATTAAAATCTAAATGAGGCCTCCTGACAGAACTGTGAACCTACGACTATACACTATATCAATTATTGGGTATAAAAATGCATACTTATAGGTATACTAGAGGCTTGGTGCACAAAATTTGTGCACTGGGAGGAGGGCCCCTCAGCACAGCCTGTGCCCTCTTGTGGCTGGGAGCCCTCAGGGGACGTCCAACTGCCGACTTAGGCCCACTCCCCGGGGATTGGGCCTAAGCTGGCAGTCGGACATCCCTGTCACAGTCCGGGAGCTTTGCTTACTATTGCCTGCCTGCTCTCTACTCCTTATCACTCAGCTCACTGCTCCTTAGCACTGCCATGGAGGCTAAAGAGGTTCTTGTCACAGCCGCTGCACTCACCATCTGTGAACCCAGCTTCTGGCTGAGCAGCACTCCCCCTGTGGGAGCACACTGACCACCAGAGAGCAGCTCCTGCATTGAACGTCTGCCCCCTGGTGGTCAGTGCACATCATAGTGACCTGTAGTTCTGATCATTTTGCTATAATGGTCACTTAGGCTTTTATTATATAGATAATTTTTTTAAAATATCCACACAATGATATGTTTAGAGAGAGGAAGCGGGGAGAAAGAGAAACATTGATCAGTTGCCTCCAGTGCATTCCCCAACCATGAATTGAACCCTCAACCTAAGTATGTGTCCTGTCAGGGAACCAACCACAACTTTTGTATACAGGATGATGCTCCATCCATCTGAGCCACCCACCCATGGCTACGTATAGCATAATTTTTTATTAAATCAGTCAAATCTTCAAACTAACAAGTGCATTTTAAGAAATGATGTTAGCATTGAAAAACAGTATATTTGAATGTCTGTTTATTAACTTGTCAATGTTCTTTGGCCAGAAACTGCCAGGAGCACATCTGTAGTTTAATAAAGTGGAGTCTATTAAATGGTTGTCCTTCATAGGGTATACACCACAAGACCTCTCAGTAAGATGATGCTAAAAAGAACTTACAGGATTTAGGCTTGTGTTAAGCATTTTTTGGAGAAAGTTCAAGGAAGAGGGCTTTTCTCTGAAATGCATGTTGTAGGACATGGGAGTAATTGATTGGTATGTTAATTCTTGTAGACAAGAAATACAGATCAAGGCTAAAGCTGATAAAGAAGGATTAGCAGTCACTCATTTCAGTCAGAATAGATAGGTGTTTAGTCATTATCGTGGTTTGGACAATGCTTTCATTTTTGCCAATGTTCAGACGTTGATTATGGAGTGGTCTTACTTTTATCTCGATCCATCACAATCACAGAGTATCCTTGTTGGCGTTTTGTTAACAAGAGAATACCACAACCTAGCTATGAGTTCTAGGCCAACACTGAACACCACCAGGACTAAGTTGGTTATGCCAGGCCACTCCTAGCTTTCCAAGGCTACTTTTCTCTTAAACTTCTTTGAGTTTAAAATTCCTCCTTAATACTTACAGTATTTAAATGGCTCTAATATTTAAGTGGTATACCCAATAATTAACATAAGTATCTATCTATAGATAGATAATTAACATAAATATATATATATATATATATATATATATGCCTAAGCGATCGTCCAACTGTTCGATCGTTCACCTGGTAGCTATGATATGCAATGACCACTTGGGGGCAGATGCTCCAACCAGTAGAGGAGGGAGCCTGATTCCTCGTGGAATTGGCCGTGGGTTAGGCTGCTGCTGGGACACTGTTGGCCCCGAATCTGCTTCATCTGCACCCAAGACCCAGAGAGGAGGGAGCCTGATTCTGGGGTGCGTCACCTGAGAACCACCCTCTCACAATCCAGGACCTCTCGGGGGATGTCCCAGAGCTGGTTTTGGCCCAATCCCCACAGGCCAGGCTGAGGACCCCACTGGTGCACGAATCTGTGCACCGAGCCTCTAGTGTTAATATATTTAAGACTTTAGCCGAGACCGGTTTGGCTCAGTGGATAGAGCATTGGACTGGGGACTCAAGGGTCCCGGGTTCAATTCCGGCAAGGGCATGTACCTTGGCTGCGGGCACATCCCCAGTAGGGGGCGTGCAAGAGGCAGCTGAGATGTCTCTCTCTCATCGATGTTTCTGACTTTCTATTCCTCCCCCTTCCGCTCTGTAAAACATCAATAAAATATATTTAAAAAAAATATATATATATATATATATATATATATATATATATATATATTTAAGACTTTATCTATAATGGAGTAGATTCTGCATTTCCTCTCTTTATGTTGCCCCAAAAAGTTATTACTGGTAGCTTTCATCATAATTTTCATAAATTAGGATAAAATTAAAAGTCTAAAGTATATTTTATTTAAATGACTTCTTTTTTTTTTTTTTTGAAACATACATGTTTTCAGCCTGCATCAAAAGTTATAGCCAGCCCTAGCTGGTTTGGCTTAGTGGACAGAGTGTCAGCCTGCGGACTCAAGGGTCCCGGGTTTGATTCTGGCCAAGGTCATATGCTCCAGATTGCATGCTTGATCCCCAGTGGGGGGCGTGCAGGAGGCAGCCAATCAATAATTCTCATCTCTCTCCCCCTCTTCCTCTCTAAAATTTAAAAACATATATTTTTTTAAAAGTTGCCCTAACCGGTTTGGCTGGCTCAGTGGATAGAGCGTCGGCCTGCAGACTCAAGGGTCCCAGGTTCGATTCCGGTCAAGGATATATACCTTGGTTGTGGGCACATCCCCAGTAGGAGGTGTGCAGGAGGCAGCTGATTAATGTTTTTCTCTCATCGATGTTTCTAACTCTATCCTTCTCCCTTCCTCTCTGTAATCAATAAAATATATGTTTGTTTAAAAGTAATACTCAGTGTGCCCTGGCTGGTTTTGCTCAGTGGATAGAGCATCTGCCTGAAGACTGAAGGGTTCTGGGTTCTATTGGTCCAGGGCACATGCCTGGGTTGTGAGCTCATCCACAGTAGAGGCGTGCAGGAGGCAGCCAATCAATGATTCTCATCATTGATGTTTCTGTCTCTCTCCCTCTTCCTTCCTCTCTGATATCAAGAACAATATCTTTTTTAAAAAACAATAAAAACATTTTAAAAATAAAGTGATATCCAGTGCTAAAAGTTTAAAAAGAATTTTTATTTTACAGCAAACATCAAATCAGACACAAACAGATTCATTGTCTTCATCCCCTAATCCTGCGTCACCTGTGCCTTTGAATAACCCAACAAGTGCCCCAAGATATGGAACAGTGATCCCTAATCGCATCTTCGTAGGAGGAATTGACTTTAAGGTACCTATTTTAATGTACAACATGGTGGGATTTTTGCATTAGGAGTTATTTTATTTCTCGGAAATTGTTTCCTTGTGCATCTATAAAAATAACATATTTGCTATTTGTACCGTGAATAATAGTTTTCAAATTGTCTTTAATATAAAGAATATTTTAAAAAACAATGGAGTTTAAGTAGAGCATATGTAATTGTGCAGTTTCACATACATGGAAACTGAGGCTCACTGACCTGTCTGTAAGTCTCTACTTAGTGACAGCATAAAGACTAGAGTCCTACTAGACTCATAGCTCCATATTCTTCATTTCACCATAGCCTATTAGTTATACTTTCTTGCATAGTACTCCAATAGCCCAAATAAGTGATTATAATTTGCAAAAGAAGACTCAAAAAAACACAAAAGTTGTCCTATGAAATCCTGTTTCTTTACTCCAACTTTTATTTCAGATTCCTAAGTACCCTCCTAGACTTGCATCTTTTGCAGATTACTTCCTATCGCCTAACTTAAAGTTTGATTACCCAAACAGGCCTGTGTTCTTGTCAGAATAAAGCATCTTAACAGTAACATATTTCACTGTAATCAGCTATTTCAGTGAGGCATACTCTGTGAGATGTTTTACAGTCCCCCATATAGTAGTAAACACCCACAGAAAAGGCAGGCAAGGATATCTTAAGTGGAATCTTAAGCAACTATAAGAATGGTTCACTAAAAATAAAAGTGATTTCTTATGAAATGCTTATTTTAAAAAAGATTCTATTTCTATGGAAAATATTAATGGCAGACCTTAAATATCCAAGTTGATTATTCTTGTTCAGGATTTATATCAAAACAGCTTAGTATATTTTGAAAAATAAATCAATAGATTTAAACATTTGTATGGCTACATTATTCTGTTTCACTTACTGAAAACTACAAAATGAATTTTTGAGGCTATATTGTTACAATGCAGTCGTAGCTGTAGGGTAACTGCTAGAGTTCCCTCCTTATACCTTCTCCAAAATCATAAATTCCCACAGTGAACCAGTTTACTGAGCCCCAGGCGGTCTCAGACTTTTGTAAACTTTTTTAAAAGCCCGTCTCTCTGTAATATTTAATCATCTTGACTTTCTTTCTCAGGTTTGAATTGCAAAATTGAGCTATTGATTCTTTACCAACAAATACTTTGAATTAATTTGTTTTCAAATCTCCAATAGAAATTCTTATTCTGCTGTTGATTACATTTTGGACTTACTGAAATAAAAGTCATTCATTCATTCTTAGGTTAACTCAGTATTAGTCATCATCTACTTTAGCAGGTTTTAGGTTGCTAACTAAAAAACAATAGTATATTTAAGTAGTAAGGCAGCAGGGGAACTCAAAAGGCATTAGCTCTGCTGTTAGGCATGTGCTTACCTATGTCTATAAAGAAAAATTTTTATGGGGATATTTAAAGATCCTCTTAAGGGCAAACAGTTATAGCTGAACCAGAAAATGAAATTGCAATGAATTAAGTATAAATACTGCAAGAAAGATGATATAAGTCTATTATGAGACTACCTAAAACTGAATATGCCAAAACTATCTTTGTAGATATCTTATATTATAAGATATATTATATATATACACTATATATTATAGTCTAATTATAATTTAAATTTTTATTTTGAATATTATGATGTCTATTTAGCTAAAATGTGTATTGAGTATGATAAAGCATCGTTTAACTGCTTCATTGTAGTCACCAATTGAGTCCCCGTGCTTTTGGGAATAAACCCCTTTCCTAAGGACACTATGCTGACGGGAAGCGGCTGGTGTGAGCCAGCGTTTCTTAGTTCCCCGGCCTTCGTGTGAGCCCTCCGGGAACACACGCTTCCTCCACTTGCTGAAAGTAGAGCGTGCCTCTGAAACCTTTCACAAACTGAAGTGCTCTAAAGCGAGGACATAGATACACATGGAAAAATGTTTAATGTTTCCCAGGCCCCCAAAATACCATAGCAAATATGTCTAATGACATCCAGTTTTAAGCTAAGCATAGCATCTCGATGCACTCTCTCAGGCTTTCCTGCCACCTCGGCACACACCTTGCTCAGGGATAAACAAATAAGAGACAGAGCACAGGCAGGACCACTCTCTGCGGGGCTTGCTGCAAAACAGAAGCTGAACTTTTTCACTTTTTGCCTTTTCTCGTAAAAGCAGAAGTCCTCTTTGGATTTCTTTAGGTTAGCCGAAACAGGTACGGACGTAGGTCTGTAAAAGCAGTGGTGTAAGGCAAGCCTTCGAACAGCATCGGACACCTGAATTTCCTTACTGTCATTATATTTCTCAACTGGCCAACTAGAGAATAAGAACTCCTTTAAATACTGAGCTTTCTTTGTAGTTTCAAAACAATTCAGCTTAAAACTTTTTGCTATTCAACTATGTTTAACAATGTAGTTACTGCATAAAGTATTTACGTATATTGATTTTAATAACTTAGTGGTTTCATCCCACTATTTTAATGAGAGATATTGTTACATTCATTCATATTATTTATTTGAGGACTTTTCTGTCTCTAAAACAAGCATGAGTTTTTACATCTTTTATCAATTAAAAATGTTTTTGTCTTTTTATGCCATTAGACAAATGAAAATGATTTAAGAAAATTTTTTTCCCAATATGGGTCTGTGAAAGAAGTGAAGATTGTAAATGACAGAGCTGGAGTGTCCAAAGGGTTAGTATCACTATAGATAGTACATAGAATTAACAATTGTGTTTTTATTGGGTTAAGAGAATTTGCATGCTAACTTACTTTGGTTCCATTTTTTCAAAGGAGATTTTTGTGCAGCCTTTTTTCCTCCTACCTTTTCATCTCTCTCTCTCTCTCTCTCTCTCTCTCTCTCTCTCTGTGTGTGTGTGTGTGTGTGTGTGTGTGTGTGTGTGTGTGTGTGTGTGTGTTGGAGGAAGGGAGACACTATAATTTATTGGGCGTATTCTTGCATGGGCTAAGGAACCATTCAGTGTTCTGTAGCAAGCACTTAATGTTGAATAGATAATGTCCAATAGCTAAGGAACCAGAAGCTAAAGGAATCAGATATTATTGGAACTATGTAACTGCTTTAGTCTAAAGAGAGCTTTATTTGAAAAAAAGCTGACATGAAGGAAGCTCTAGGTCTCAGAGACCTATTAAGGGACTAATCTGAGAAATATAACTCAATAATAATTTTTAATTTCATAATCAAGGAGAATGAAAATTGAGAAGAAAGCAGTAGGATTTCTCTAGAAATATCTAATGACCTTATAGCTCGTTTAGTGGATTAGTATATGCAAAAGTCAAGTCTCAGAGAAGAAAAAGATAGTTTATATAGTATACCTACCTAAAAAGTTTGACTGCAAAGTTAAGAAAATAGTTAAGGCAGTGGAGATCAGAGAAAGACTGTATTTGTTTTCTTGAAAGAGAGGCCAGACATACGTGTTTATAAGCATAAGAGAATGGTCGAATGAAGTGATAGAAAACTATATAAGAGGCAAACAACATGACAAGTGGGTACTTTGGAAGAGATAATGGGATTCTGCAGAGAAGTTTTTTTCTAAACAGATGAGTTACTTCCTCAGACAGATGAACGGTCTATATAATAAAAGCCTAAGCAACAGTTACGGCAGAATGACCAGTCGCTATGAGGCACATTGACCACCAGGGAGCAGACACTCAACGCAGGAGCTGCCCCCTGGTAGTCAGTGCACTCCCACAGGGGGAGCGCCGCTCAGCCAGAAGCTGGCTCATGGCTGGGAGCACAGCAGTGGTGGTGGGAGGCTCTCCCACTTCTGCAGCAACACTAAGGAGCAGCGAGCCAAGTGTTAAGGAGCAGCGAGCAGTAAGGAGCGAGGGGGTCCCAGACTGCTAGAGGATGCAGGCTGAACTGAGGGAATCCCCCACCCACTGAGTGCACAAACTTCGTGCACCAAGCCTCTAGTCTTAGGATAAAGTGATATTGTATATCTTGTTTAACTTATAGAATTGGCAGTATTTTGGTAATATCCATTTTTATCATTGACTGTATGCCCGGTGAACGAAATTCATGCACTCCGAGTGGCGGGGGGAGGGGGAGTCCCTCAGCCTGGTCTGCGCCCTCTCACAGTCCACAGCCGGGGAAACCTTGGTGGATGTTTGATTGACAGCTCCCGCCACCGCCACTGCACTCACCAGCCACGAGCCCAGCAATTGGCTGAGCAGTGCTCCCCCTGTGGGAGTGCCCTGACCAACGGGCAGCTCCTGCATTGTGAATCTGCCCCTAGTGGGCAATGAGCATCATAGCGACCGTTCATTCTGCCGGTTGGTTGATCTGCATATTAGTCTTTTATTATATAGGATAATCACATAGAAATACATATAAACTATTTCACTGGGTGGTGTATATGTTCTACCAAAAAATTCAGTGTAAAAGTATTTCCTTAACCCTTGTTTAATGTTTAGCCAAATAAAAAAAAGGAATTCCTTTGTTTTTTTTAAAAAGAAACTATACAATAATTAAGAAAATAAGAAATATAACACTACTCAAAAAAGTTTTCTTAAATTACCTAAATAGAAATTATATTTTGGAGGGATATACTTTTTGTTTCTTTTATTTCTTTTTGTCTACCTGTTTTGACTTTTTTGAACATGTATTTGTATCTTGAATGTTATATGAATTATAATCTGAAAGTAACAATTACATATGAAAAGTAGGTATAAAGTCTGCATTATACTTATTTCTAGTTTAATTTGATTAGTAAATACATAATTGTATTATCAGTTTATATGTGCTCATAATAATAACTAATGTATTTGTATACTCATTTCCCAATGTAAAAGATTTTTTGTTGTTGAAATTTTTTAATTAAATTTTTTTTTCTATTTAAGCCAAACCTCTATTATTTTAAAGACAGATTATTGCTCTGGACTGGAATTTATTGCATCCTAATTTGTAAGCCAAAACATGTATCTGTCTTGCTCTTCTTCCTGGTTTACACAGTTCAGATCTGAAACTATTTCAGGATCCCTGAGTTTTTTTCTTTTAGGCCCCCGACCCTAAGAGGAAGTAATAGTGTTGAGTTTCACTATCCTCTAAAAATTCTCCTAAGATGCACTATAAAAAATGCACCAAAAAAGATGCTAATGCACCATAAAAAAATGTTCACTCCTATAGTGGCCCATTCTTAAAAAAACAATTTTTTAAATTTTTAATATAACTCCAAAGTAATGTTCTAAGAAAATAATTCATTTATTTAGGTATGGTTTCGTCACTTTTGAAACACAAGAAGATGCACAAAAAATTTTACAAGAGGTAAGATATTTTAACATTTAACTTCCTTTTTGGAATTTCTTTCAAAATAATTCTTTGTGGTGTTTATTTTAATAGTACAGTTCTAGTACAATAACCAGTTGCTAAAAAATATGTTTAACTTATTTGCATTTTAAAATTGACATTAGCCTACAAAAAATTGAATTAATTTTTTTAAAAGCATTAAAGATAAACTTTATCTGCAGAAAAACAAATTTCAAATCATTACATGAGTATGGTTGTGGAGTTATAATGTAATTTTTTACTTTATTTGCTTAAGCTACACTAATGGATTTCTAGCATGAGGTTATCTTTAATTATTTCCCCTCCTATGAAAGTCTTTATATGAACTAAGAACATTGATATTTTAAAAATCTGTAGCCTGTAATTTGGGGTAATAACTTAAATTTGGCAAATGTGACATTTAATTTTTTAGAAAAAATAGACTTTGAATTGTATATTAAGTGATATGTACTCAGTTCTCCTTGTTTATAGTAGCAATGTTCTATAAAGTCACCCTAAATACTGAATTAGCAAATATTGAACTGCTGTTTCTACAGGAAGTATACGGCTAGGTTCCCACAAGCTCCTACCCACAATATTTTCGTCAACCAGTCAATACATAACTTTATTTTATGTATGTTTCTGTTTAAAGACATACTTAGTATTTATTATTGATTCATTAAGATTGATTTCATGGCCAACAGCACACAGCTCACTGAATTAAGCCCACCTCCTGCGTAAGGCACGTGACAGACAGCCTCCGAGGCCTAAGAACACTGCCCAGCGCTCAGCACCACACTCAGAGGCCGTTTGAGCAGCAAACTCACCAACACGAAGACAAAAATGCAAAACACATGCTCTATAGAGACCACAAAAAGGACACTTGTTTACAGTATAGAAGCTGAAATAAGACAGTGTCGCCTTCTTTGATCTCAATTGTTCCCATGTGTGTCAGACAACTCGCATTTTCACCTCTGCTGTTGCCAGCCAGTAACTGCTCCATCGCCATGAGTATTGATTTTGGGATTACAAATAAATGTTAATGAGTAGATTAATTCCCAAATCTATGAATAGGGGATTGACTGTATTTCAGATGAGGAATTAGGATCAGAGCAATAGATGCTGACCTAGATCTGTTTAAATCCAAAAACTTTGCCCTTTCCACTGTGACTTGCTACTACCAACGAATGTTGTACCCTGAATTTTAAAGTGTTTCTTACTGGCTCGCAGTTGAGTGTCGGCCGATGGACCAGGAGGCCACGGTTCAGGTCCCGGTCGGGACCCAGGCCCGGGTGGCAGGCTCCATCCCCGGTGCGGGGTGTGCAGGAGGCAGCCGAGCGATGGTTCTGCCTCCCTTCCTCTCTGAGATCAATAAAAACATATGTTAAAAGAAAATAAGTAAAGTGTTTCTTACTAATTTCCTTGTTTTTATGAACAATGGTACCGAAATAATAAAATAATTAATTTTTTTATTTTTTTAGGCTGAAAAACTGAATTATAAGGATAAGAAACTAAACATTGGTCCAGCAGTAAGAAAACAACAAGTAGGGATCCCTCGTATGTATTAACACCTAATGTGTTTTTCAGTATTTTTTACATGATTCTTTTTTTAAATATTAAACTTCTGGTAGAATGTCATTAAAATATCAGGTTCCTTTCATTTAATAAAGTTACTTTGGCAAAGTTGGTGGCCAAATAAATATTTCTCATCACAAATTAATATATAGTAGATTGGGGAGGGGGAAGAGTAGGGGAAATTTTACCTGAGTAATGATGCTTAAATATATTTCATATAGTTATACCTTTAGAGGAAAAATCAGATAAAAATATATTTAAAATTGCAAAAGTAATTGGAATTAATTTAGAATCACTAATTAGAAAATTTTCTAATTAGAAACTTAAAATTATAGTGAAAGTACTGAAAATATAGACCCAATATCAGAAACTATGGTTATATATGTTCTATAACCCAATCACACGTGTCATAATTATCAGAAATAACAGTCCCAAAAGCTTTAAGAATTGGCCAAATTATATGCCTTCCTCAAATTTCTATAATGCTTTCAACTCTTCTCTTTTGTTTTCTCATTCTTCCCATTTATTAAATTAGGCTTCTTTATAGATTTTAGCTATAATATTTATTAAAATCTCTTACAGAGTCTTCAGCTAAAAGGAGCAATATCACATAAAAATAGTAACTAAATTTTCTTACTCTTTACGTCTGTCCTAGTGTCTACTGGAATGTTTAAGACATGAGGTACCTATTATATATCCGTTGACAAATTAATAGGTTGTGTTCATTTGAACTGTTTTGTTTTTTACTTAGAAGTTAACAGATATTAAGTTTAATTTTGATTTGATATTTATCAATTTAGAATTTGTAGGGTGGAACCAAAGTATTTTCTAGAACATAGAATCTCCTCCAACTTCACTGATTCTCTCACCACTGGCCTTTTACAAATAAATGGTCTTACTAAAGTCTTAGAAACTTCACTACAGTGACCGTATAGTAAATAAAATACATATAATTTACATTGTAAAAATAATGACTTTGCTAATAATCTAGTTGTTAACTTTGTGTTTCATTTTACTGATATTAAAATCTGAATTAGTAAAATTTTAGTATTCCTTATTAAAGTCTTTTCTTTTTTATGCACCTTAAGCTAATAAAAGTTTTATGGTAGTAAGTTTGAAAATACATACTTCAAAGGTATTTTAACATATGGAATTAAAAAATAGCAACATTTAATTTTTACTGTAACTATATAGGTGTATTAAGATAAACATTTTCCAGTGTTCAGAAATTAGTGTTTAAAGTTAAATAAATTCAACGTTTCTTATATATTAGTACACTAGAGACCCATTGCAGGAATAATTCCTGCAAGAATAGAGCTTCCTGCGGCCTGAGCAAAGCTCCCTCCCTTCCCTGCTGCCTCGCTCCCTTCTCCACTACCTCGGTCTCTCCTGTCTCCACTGCCTCGCTCCCGTCTCCGCTGCCTCGCTCCCGTCTCTGCTGCCTCGCTCCCGTCTCCACTGCCTCCCTTTTTCTCATCTCCTCTGCCTTGTTCCTTCCGTTCTCTCCCATCCCACTTGCTTGCTTCTCTGCAGCTTTGCTCCCTTCTGCAGTGCTTGGCTTCCTTCTACACCATCTTCTGAGTGTGGATATACAAATTGACCGCCATCTTGATTGGGTTAATCTGCATACTTGCCCTGATTGGCTTGTGGGTATAGTGAAGGTATGGTCAATTTGCATATTACTCTTTTATTAGATAGGATATATCTCCTTTTTTTCACCATTGACTTTTCCCCAGCCTCCCCTAACCTCTGTCGCATGCCTTCATCCCACCCCCACCCCCAGTGTCTTGTGTCCATTGGTGTGCTTATATGCATGCATACAAGTCCTTTGGTTGATCTATTTCCCTCCCTCCCCAATACTCCCCAGCCTTCCCACTGTAATTTGACAATCTGTTCTATGCTTTACTGCCTCTGTATCTTTGCATTCATCGGTTATAATGTTCTTTATTTTCCATAAATGAGTGAGATCACGTGGTATTTTTCTTTCATTGCCTGGCTTATTTCACTTAACAATCTCTCCAGGTCCATCCATGCTGCTGCAAATGGTAAGAATTCCTTCTAAATTTAGCATTTCAATTATTATTATGTAATCTTTACTTTAGGTTCCAGTATAATGCCAGCAGCTGGAACTATGTACCTAACAACTTCAACCGGATATCCTTACACTTATCATAATGGTGTTGCTTATTTTCATACTCCAGAGGTAACTTCTGTCCCACCATCTTGGCCGGTAAGTAATTTCATTTTAGAAGGGTTTCCATCTATTACTATCAGTTTTATTTCCAAAAAATGTCAACCACGGACGAGTCTAAATCAGGCTTATATATATATAAGCCTGAGTGACAGTTACAACTGAACGATCAGCTGACCAGTTGCTATGATACGCACTGACCACCAGGGTGCAGACACTCAACACAGGAGCTGCCCCTGGTCAGTGTGTTCCCACAGCCAGCCTCTCCCTGGTCTCCCCCACCTGCTCCCCTGGCCAGCCCAGCCTCGATCAGGACTGGGCAAGAAGGCCCCAGTAGTCTGATTGCTGACCAGCCTAGAGACCCCACCCCTGCACAAATTTTGTGCACTGGGCCTCTAATCATAATATATAAAAAGCCAGGGGCTGTCACAACCAAAACAACTGCTGGACAACCAAACAGCAGGTGCGTGGGGAGACCATGCCCGCAGAGAGTTAGTGAGGGATCACCAAACGACTGAACAGCAGGCTGCATGGGGCGACCAGGCCGGTGGGGGGGATAGCTGGGAGAGACCAGACCAGTTAGGGGAACAGTTGGGGGCAACCAGGCCGGTGCGGTGAGGGGGTAGTAAGGGGTGACCAGGCAGGCGGGGGGAACAGTTAGGGGCAATCAGGCAGGCAGGCAGGTGAGAGGTTAGGAGCCAGTGATCCCAGATTGTGAGAGGGTTAGGCCTAAACCGGCAGTTGGACATCCCCCAAGGGGTCCCAGATTGGAGAGGGTATAGGCTGGGCTGAGGGGACTCCCCCCGACCACCACACGCATGAATTTTGTGGACCAGGCCTCTAGTAATAATATAATAGCCATGTAGCAACCACTCAAGTTTAATATGTGTTAACATTTAGTCATATTTAACTTAAGATTTTTAATGGGAAAAACAAAATATAGAAACGTCAAATAAAGTCTCCTTGCTCCCATTCTCTTACCCTCCGTTCCTCCTCAGAGATAACCAGAATATCTTTCCTATTTTATATGTTTTATTACAAATACAGGTATGTTTATACCAGATCTGGTATTGCTTTGGGTGGTTTTTAGATGCTATATAAGTAAGTCTTTTAGATTAAACCATGTTGATTCTAGTATCTCTAGTTCACTTATTTTAAAATTTTATACTATTCCATTGTATGAGTGTATATTCCCTAATTGAGGGACATTTTAAGTTTTTTCTACAATCAATACTAAAATGACCATCCAAATCTGTGTCATAAGCTTGTCTAAGACAAGTAATCCTCAGAGTTTTTTGTTTCTATATCTTATAAATGTATTTGAAAAATTATAGAATACTCTCATTTTTAAGTTGAAATTTATCATAATTTTAGTTTAGGCCTACTGTATACTGTAGATTTGTTTTAGATATATTTTTATAAACCTTTATAGCTGTATATTTTGTTTAAGAATAGAAAAGGTCCTTTGTGTGGTGATGGATATTAACTAGACCCTAACCCTCTCCCTCTCTCTAAAATCAATTAAAAACATTTTTTGAAAAAGAATACAGGTATTCTATATTTTAAAAATGCTGTTGTGTTCCTGTTTTTCATATGTAGACATCAAATCTGGAGTTGGGTTGAGTAATCTGTTCTCTTCCAGTTTTGAAACAAATCCTCTATCAAATGCCAAGTTTCCCTGTGTGGGTCTCTTTCTGAGCTCTGTTCCACCTCTGCCCTTCCCAATTCTGTTTTCATTCCTGCTGCTGTAGTGAATCATAAATCTCACAGGGCAGTTCTGGCACTGTGCTCTTCAGGAATCTCTCGTCTACCTTTAAGTTTTTGCTTTTATCAATATGGATTTTATAATTCTGCTTATTCCATTCTCTGAAAAGCCTTTCTGGGTTTTGGTTAGAATTGGATTCAATATATAGATTAATTTGGAACATTTCGGTATATTAAATATTCTTCCTAGTGAACACTTATTTTGACCCTCTTTCATTTCCATCCATCGATCAAATTTCCTTTTCTCCATAAAAAAGTTTGGCATGCCCTAGCTGGTTTGGCTCAGCGGATAGAGCGTCGGCCTGCGGACTAAAGGGTCCCAGGTTCAATTCTGGCCAAGTGCACATGCCCGGGTTGTGGGCTTGATTCCCAGTAGAGGGTGTGCAGGAGGCAGCTGATCAATGATTCTCTCTCATCATTGATGTTTCTGTCTCTCTCTCCCTCTTCGTTCCTCTCTGAAATCAATAAAGAAATATGTTCTTTTTGAAACTTATATATTTGCTTTAATTAAGTGTATAACAAGGAAATAGGATGTTGTTATTTATAAGTAGTCGGAAACAGCTCTGATTGTTCGTTTATGTCTAAATGCTGTGTACACAGTAACTGTCTCCTGCTGTCCCCACAATGGAGACAGGCAGTGACACCTTCCGTCCGCTGCCATTGCCCTCTGCGCATTCTGAGACCTATATTTTCATGATCTTTGGACTAAAAGCAACGTTTCTGATGGTGGTTTTAACCTCACCATGGAAATAAAACCACATGGCAGTAGGAATACTGGGTTAATTTTAATAAACTTAAGTGGAGTTGGTAATATCAATAAGAGATGGGAAAATGACATTTCCAATAATAAACTACAAGCTGCCTGGGTTTAGGTAACAATTTGAGATAACTTTTATTATAAACTACTTTAAAGAATTTTGCCTGAAATAATTTTCCATTTTCTTCCCTCTCATAGTCCCGTTCTGTATCTAGTTCCCCTGTGATGGTAACTCAGCCTGTTTATCAGCAGTCTGCATATCACTACCAGGTAAACACTGAATTAGTGCAGTGACAATCCTTCTTGAGCACGTTAGTCCTTTTTTTGGTATCTTTCATTTTATTCTTTCTCATGCAAATACTCTAATAATTAAAGAGATAGTTAACGGGTTTGGCTCAGTGGATAGAGCCTCAGCCTGCAGACTGAAGGGTCCGGGTTCGACTCCGGTCAAGGGTGTGTACCTTGGTTGCGGGCACATCCCCAGTGCGGGGTGTGCAGGAGGTAACTGATTGATATTTCTCTCTCATCAATGTTTCTGACTATCCCTCTCCCTCTCTGAAAAAAATCATTAAAATATATTTTTTTAAATATATATATATAGTTAAGCCTTGATAGCAATGTTTTTATGCGGGGTTTTCTTACAGGGATTTATAGGAAGAATAAACAATGTCATACAGGATGAGACTGATAGGGAAGATTGGTAAAGAGGAAGCTTAACAGAGTTAAGAGTGCTATGGCACTTCCCTTTCTCCTCAACCAAGTGAAGAGGACTTCTAAAATAACTAAGCTTCGCATTCCTTGAAATTTGTGAGATGGCATCACTTGGACCCGACCTCTGCTAAAGAAGTTCAAAGAAAGAGCTGGAGTGCTCTCTGGGAGCCAGGAGAGAAGGTCTGCAGTGGGAATGTGCTAAACTTCTCACAGCGAGCAAAGGTTCGTTTCCCAAGAGCAAGGTGTGAACCTCACAGAAGAAACTCTTGCAAAGAAAATTCTAGAGAAATTACCTTAGTAGAGAAATAGTCTTGTGTCAAGTAAACTTCTAGAATCCAGGGCTAGAGTGGTCTTCCTGGAGTTAAAAGTTCCTAACTAGAGAGTCAGCATTTGGAGTCGACCACACCCAAAAGTGACCTGTCCTAATTCTGTCCAGGAAGGGAAGACCAGCTCAGCACAGTGCTCTGCAACGGGAGGGTGAGAACTAAAGCCGCTCTCTGCCTGCACCTCCTGAACCAGCTCCTTTTCATGGTCACGTTCAGCTGTAGCTCCCTTGACATGGCAGACATCTTCCTGAACTGTTCCAATGCAACTTAAATTTATACTTTAACTCCGGTATAAAACTGGAAGTAGGCTGCCTTCGTATGCTTAGAAAAGATTTTGGTGCCAATTTGTAATATATTTTACAGTGTAAGAAATAATTTCACTTCACATATTTCTTTTCAGTTATATATTCATCGTCAGTCTATCCTTAAAATCCCCATTTTGATAAAAAATAGTCCCTTATCCTTTCTTTTTACAAATTCAAGATTGATAGCTTTATCAATTTTTGCCAGTCAGATCAGGTAATTCATGGATTATTCAGGTTTTATCGCCTTTGTGTTTCTCACTTCATAAATAGTGATTTCGTTTACCTAACAAATCTATATATAAATCATTTCATTTCAAATATTTTATTAAATTATTTTCTTAAGCCCTTTCTCCCTGAAATCAATAAAAATACATTTTTTAAAAAGGATCTTCTGGAAACTCATGGAACTTAATAAAAAGAAGATAAATGATCCGATTTTAAAAAATGGGCAACGAACGTAAATACTTTTCGAAAGAAGACGGAAGGCCCGGAGACATATGAAAACATGCTCAAAGTCACTAATTATCTGAGAGATGCGAGTCAGAATGACAGTGCGGCACCAGCTCACACCTGTCAGCATGGCTGTCGTCAACAAATCAACAAACGACCAGTGCTGGCGAGGGTGCGGAGAAAAGGGAGCCCTCCTGCACTGCTGGTGGGAATGCAGACTGGTGCAGCCCCTGTGGAGAACAGGATGGAGTTTTTCCTCAGAAAACTAAAGATGGAGCTCCCATTCGACCCAGCGATCCCACTTCTAGGACTACAGCCCAGAAACCAGAAACACCGATCAGAGAGGACATGTGCACCCCTCTGTTCACAGCAGCACCATTCACCACAGCTAACTAAGATTTGGAAACAGCCTAAGTGCCCACCAGCAGATGAGTGGGTTAGAAAACTGTGGTACATCTGCACAAAGGAATACTGCGCTGCGGTAAAAAAGAAGGAACTCAAACCATTCGCAGCTCCATGGATGGAACTGGAGAGCATTATGCTAAGTGAAATAAGGCAGGCAATGAAAGAAAAACACAGCATGATCTCACTCATTTGTGGAAAATAAAGAACATTATAACCTGATGACAAAAAGATAGATACAGACAGTAAAGCATCGAACAGACAGTCAAATTACAGCGGGAAGGCTGGGGGATGTTGGGGAGGGAGGGAAAGAGATCAACCAAAGGACTTGTATGCACGCGTATAAGCACACCCAGTGGACACGACACTGGAGGGGGGGATGAGGGTATGTGACGGGGTAGGGGAGGCTGGGGGAAGGTCAATGGGGAGAAAAAAAAGTAGATATATGTACTACTACATGTAATACTTGAAACGATAAAATAAAATTTTTAAAGATCTTTAAAAATATTTTTCTCCTTCAAATATCAACATTCAAAATAAAAATATCATTTGATCCTCCCAAAATAAATAAAATAAATATGGGATCTTCTGTAATTATTCTTTCAACTAACAATGTTTTCATGATTTGTCCATGTGGTAGCATGTATCCATATTTCATTCTTTTTATGGCTGAATAATATTCCATTATATAAATACTAGAGGCCTGGTGCATGAAACTCAGGCATGGGCAGGGTCCCTAGGCCTGGCTGGCGATCAGGACCGATCTCCTGCTGCCAGATGGGGCCTTCCTTCCTGCTGCCAGCTGCCCTGCCAGCCAGGGCCTTCCTTCATTCCACGTCACCCCCTGGTGGTCAGCACATGTCATAGCAAGTGATCAAACTTCCTGTCTCCCAAACTCCTGAGGGGCACTTTGCATGTTAGCCTTTTATATATATATATATATATATATATATATATATATATATATATATATTACATTCTATCTATCCATCAGATGATGGACATTTGGGTTTGTTTATTTAATTTGGGGCTGTTGTAAATAATGCTGCTGTGAACATCCTTGTACAAGTTGTTGTGTAGACATGTTTTCATTTCTCTTAAATCTCACCGCCTCGGAGTCAATTACTGAGTTTGTATGGTGTCTCTGTTAAGCCTTTGGTGTCATACTGTTTACCAAGAAGGCTGTACCACTTTACATTCCTACCAGCAATTTATATAATGTTTTCACATCTTTGCCAACACATCATTGATTTTAATTTTGATGAAATTCAGTTTATCTTCTTTCTTTTCTTGCTTTGATGCTTATGCTTTTGATGTCATAATTTTAAAATTTGCTTGATTCAAAATCATAGAGATTTATGACTTTTGTAATAATTTTATAGTTCTCGGTCTTAATTTTAGTCTTGGATCCATTCTGAGTAAATTTTTGAATCTAGTTTGAGAAATAGGGGTCCAACTCCATTCTTTGGCATGTAGATAATCCAGATTTAACCCTTGTTTATTATCTGTGGGGATCTCTTTTCTTTCATGTTAGGCACCTGCACAGTGTCTACCAGGTCAGTGGCAGTGGAGTGTTCCTCAGGTAAATATCAACTTTTTCCACTGTGCTTTTGTGAATACTGCATGAATATTAATTTTAGAGGCCTTTCTCTTTTGTTAACTGTAATACCTTTGGCAGTTTACTTAATCACTATATTTCTCAGCTTCCTCATTTGTGACATAAAAGTAATGAGACTACTCCTTTGTAATTGTCCTCATGATTTTTGAAAAGATCAAATGAGACTATGTAAGTGAAACATTTTATAAATGAGTGAGTGTTACAAAAACAAGAAAAAATTACTTCTGTTTTATTAGTATTATTGGAAATCCTAACATTTTTCTAACCTTCAGATTTTGCTTTCCAATAGGTACTCCATCTCCCAACTCTGATAAAAATAGTATCCACCAAAAGATTGTTTCATCTTTTTTGACATTTTCCCACCTCCCTGGGAAGTCACAAAGCTGAGAATAGATGTTTATGATAGTTTAAATACCAGCAGTTATATTATTGCAACCTTTAGTAGTGATCTTACTATAATTGTCTGAGTTTATAGATGAGGTTCTGAAGCACTAAGAACTTGTAGTCCTTACTAGTGATACAGTTTTTAATGACATCTACACACCTAGAATTTACAACCCCAGAGTTCCTGATTTGTTGCTGAGATACTTCTAAGCTATCCCTGAAAAAGAACTTCAGGAAAAAATGAAATATTTCTCTCATCTGTTGGGTAAATCACTTGTTTAAATGAATAACTAATCGCATTTGAGTTGGAGCTGTGGTTTTGTGTTTCAGTCTCCTGCCTCTTCCGCTCCGTTCCTGTACCTACAGCCGTCGGAGGTGTTTTACCAGCCCGTGGAAATCGCACAGGACGGAGGCTGCGTTCCTCCTCCGCTGTCTCTGATGGAAGCTTCAATTCCAGAAGTACGTAATAGTCTCCACGTAATTTATCTCTACGACCTTATCTTACATTTACTTCTTTTTCTTTTCTAAAAGTATTTGTTCAAGACCTTCATTGAAGCTGCATATCTTATCTTTTCCCCTTGTTATATCTAAGAATGCTTCATCTTAGATTTCTTCTCTAACTAGTTCAGAATCATTTCTTAAATCAACTGTTCGCTTTACTGGGCTCATTCCTGACTCGATCTCCTTTAAAGAGTAAGATACCAAACACTGCTTCTGATTTGTCTATCAATCTATATTGTAGCTAACATTCTTCAGTTAAAAGCACATAAAAATTAAGTCAAGAAACAATATTTTAAAAATTCTTCCTTCAAAAATGTAAGTCAAATTTATTTTATAAATATAGATGGTGACTGGCATGTCTTTAAATTATGCTTATATTGAACCATTACCTAATAACCTTACCATATATTTTCCAGGAACTGTACATGTATGTTTTAAATCAGTGTTGTGAAAGATTAGGAAATTAGCACCCACCTCCCAATTTAAATGTTTTGTATTATTTTTATATTGCTAACGCTTATAACATTATAATTTTGTTCTTGAACAAGAAATTCCACAGTTGGATCTTAAGGATTACTAAAAAAAATACCTTTACTGGGATTTCTTCATTCTTCATCTCATCCTCCATTCGTCACTTGGTTGCTTGCATCTGCAGGTACTCTTTGTTAAAGAAGGCACGTGGATGCTATCTATGTTCTTTGAATTCTTATATGCTTGTTCAACATATTTTTGTCTATACATTGGAAAGAAAATAAGACTAGCTATAAGAGAACTGTTGAGCCCTAGCTGGTTTTTGCTCAGTGCATAGAGCATCAGCTTATAGACTGATGGGTCCCGGGTTCGATTCCCATCAATGGCACATACCTCCCTTGCAGGCTAGATCCCTGGCCCTGGTCAGGGCACATTCGGAAGGCAACCACTGGATGTGTCTCTCTCAGATCAGTGTTTCTCTCCATCTCCCCCTCTTTTCCACTCTCTAAAAATCAGTGGGAAAGTGTCCTCGGATGGGTATTAACAAAAACAGAATGACTGCCTGACACTGGCATTAGTTTACACAAAGGCTGACGGAACGAAGTGCCACTCACTGGGTGGCTTACACAATAGGACACAAGTGTGCATGTGCTAGGTCACTTTTGTCCTTCAGAGCTGTCATCTCTCGGGTGATTTTTATTCTTTTTCAGGATAACTATGGTTCTCATTGTGTTTATTCTGTTTTCATGATCACTGACCAGGCTTTCATCCCTTTTATGTATTTTATTTTGTGGATATTTTTCCCATTGATTCCGGAGGAAGGGGCGGGGGAGAGAAAGAGAAAGAGAAACATCAAGACACATTGATTGATTGCCTCCCACATGCACCCCAACCATGTGGTGAATCAAACCTGCAACCCAGCTACTTGCCCTTGACCGGGAGTCAAACTTGTGACCCTTTGCACAGGCCAGCGCTCTAATCACTGAGCAACCAGCCAGGGCATCATCTCATCTCTTTCCTTTTTTTTTTTTTTTAATATATTTTATTGACTTTTTACAGAGCAGAAGGAAGAGGGATAGAAAGTCAGAAACACCGATGAGAGAGAGACATCGATCAGCTGCCTCTTGCACGCCCCCTACTGGGGATGTGCCCGCAGCCAAGGTATATGCCCTTGCCGGAATCGAACCCGGAACCCTTCAGTCCGCAGTCCGACGCTCTATCCACTGAGCCACACCGGTCTTGGCTCATCTCTTTCCTTTTTAATCTTTTTTATATCAAGCGCTGCCACTTTGGTTACATCATTGTCTATAAATTTATGTCTATAAATCTTTTTTGAGCTCCTTTTTAGAGATGTTATTATCATTTCTTTAAGATTCAAAAGAATTATATTTATCTGAACTTGACCACTTTTCCTAGGGTAATTTCTCACCCTTTTCTTCAACTTTTGTCTTTGTTAATGTAGTTGGAGAAGAGGCAGTATGCTTGCTTTTCCTTTTCACCTTTATGCTAACTTTTACATGAGACCAGCTACTTGTCAAACAGAGGGTGGGAAGATCAGGCTGTTGTCTGAAGCTGCTCTCCACTGTGTCGTAGTCTCCTGGCTGAGATGCTCTTCCCCGGTTTTAGCATTCTGGGAATTATTTTCTGGATTGGGTTGTAGTAATTGCTCCCTCCCATTCTACCTTCAACCTGTTTCACCTCCGGCAGTGTTCCTCAGCTATAAGGCAAGGCAGTAAAAATGACGAAAACATGATTTCTCCTTCAATTCCATGTCCCCTGCTATTAAATAATATGAAATAAGATCTCTATGCTGCTGCATAGATCTGAAATACCCCTACAGTTGAGACTTTTTCAGTAGGTCTTTTAGAACATTGATTTTTCACAAATCTTTATTTTTCCTGAAGTCTCAGGAGGCTTCGTCGTACTCGCTTATATGAGTCCCAAACAGCGTAGCACTTGTCAGATGTTCTAAATTGTTCATGGTTTGGGGATAATGGATATTTCCTTGATGTTGGCATTTTTTAAAAAATCTATCTTTGGTTCTTTTTGGTTTTCAAGGAGAGGGGGAAGTGAGGTAAGAATTCCTTAACACTAGATTTTCGGCCACAATCCTACTTTTGGTATTAAACCAGTAGATTCTAATAAGATTTTTCTGGAACTACTACTTATATTAGCTTGTAACTGGTACTATTTCTATGATATTTTCATAAAAATGTTCTATGCATGCTTTTATTTTAATGTTTCTGGTAGAAGGTGAAGGCAAAGATATAGCTAATTAATAAAGTAGGTTGCTAAGTAGAAAACACTTTAGATGCTAGAGTCGTTTCGCTTTCTATCAACAGTATACCACTGCTACTAGAAGTCCTACAAATACCTCAGATTTTATAGGCTGTCCCCAAAAAAGTGTGAACACGCTGAATAATTATAAAGTCAGTGTTTATTAAAATACATTTTATTTTCAAAATTGAGCTATCAGCTGGTAAAGTTTTTATACATTTTGGGGTAACACCCTATATTATAAACCTAACTTCCTCTCCAACCCCCTTACACACAATTACATAAGCATCAAACTTGCTTTTCTTGTTTCCATATCTCAATAAATGGTTCCACCAGCTGTTGGAGAGGCCAGAAATCTGCTTTTATATGATCTGTTCCCCACCTTTTGCTCTAATGTCGCTCTTTCAGCTCTCTTTTAGTGTATGTTCTTCCCTCCAGCCGTACCAGACAGTCTTCGCAGGTCTTCCAAATGAAATGTGTTCTTGGTTGCCTCGACGGCTTTGTGCGTGCTATTCCCATCTTCTTTCCCTGATTCTTCAAATTCAGGCTTCAACTCCACTAGCAAACTTTACCTCCCCAACTTTCTTAAGCTAAGTCAGATAGCTCTTACCTTTCCTCCCAGGCATCCCTAAACATGTCTCATAGGTCTTGTGGTAATTTTGACTACTTGCCTGTCCAAGAGAAATCTATGAGTTAAAGATGGGAGATGTGTTTAGCATCTGTGTTTCTCCATTGTGTAGCAAAATGCTTAGTACATTGTAATGCTGAATAAATATTTTTAAATAATAAATGAAAACCAATACATTTCTTTCTTTTTTTTTGTAATAGCCCTATTCTGATCATGGAGTTCAAGGGACATATCACCAGGTTTATGCTTCAAGTGCCATTGCTATGCCTGCACCTGTGATGCAGCCTGAACCAATTAAAGTAAGAAGTTTGTTTTGACTATTTTTTCCTGTTTTTCTTTCTTGCTCATATTTCAAGTTTTCCAACTTCCTCTTCTGAAAGGAACAACTTTGGAGAATTATATCACATTTGTGATCAGAAATACAGAATTAGTGAATTCTTTCATGTGAAGGAAATAGAACCCCAAATTAACTGTAATTTCTATTAGTTTTTTAATAAGAAATAAACCACACATGGTCAAAAATGCTTTGTTTACTAAGGTAAAATATATGTCACTTAACATTTTCTATTTTTACGTGGAAAACTTAAGTGGCAACCACCATAGTTATCTATTTATAAACTTAATAATAATCCCAAATGGAAACTGTACACATTGAGCAATAATTTCTCATTCCCACTTCCAGCCCCTAGTAATCTCTAAACTACTTCCTGTTTTTATGAATTTGCCTAGATATTTCATATGCTCAGATTTTTGTTGTCTATGTTAATGGAAAGTAAAATTTATGGTGGAAGATCCAAAATGGCGGCGGAGTATATCACACTCACCTTCTCCCGGGACCAGACCGGCATTACAGCTGAAACAGAGACCAAGCAGCCTGAGTGAGTGACTGAAGACCGGCTGGCAGAGCAGTCTCGTAACCAAGGGCAGCCACATCGAGGCTGGCAGGAGGGGCAGCGATGCCCGAAGGGCTGATCCCGCTCCCGGGGGCGGCAACTGAGATTCCAACTGCTCAGCTGAAAAGGTTACCCCTAAGAAGAGTGGCTCTCAACCCCACGCTGGCTCCCCAGCCCACAACACCAGATGCAGGAAGAAGCACCCACACAACATCTGGCTGTGCAAACGCCAGGGAGAGACAGGAGTCCCCTCGAGACACAGTGCCAGAAGGAGCAGTGCACAAAATCTCATTCACAGCCCCGTACCCGGGCTTTGGCAGAGGGAGGGCGCCGCAGACTGGAATCCTGTGAGGAGAGACGGGTTTGTGGCTCTGGGAAGACAGCCGAAGGGGCAGCCGCCAGGACCCCTGTGCTGAGTCCCTCTCCCCACACCACAGATGCCATCTTTCTTGGGTGGAGCACTCCCTTCCTCATGGTGTCGCCCTGAGGAAATGCAATAGCCTTGCCATCTGGATTCCCTGTAGCCCCACCTTGTGGCGCTCTTATGCTACTGAGGAGTCAGCTGCCCGGGCTGGGGTACCGAGGTCTGGACAGACTCAGGGGTATCAGTGACTGGTGTGGCTTTGTAGTGAGGGCCATTGCCCCCACTTCCCCATGAACCTCACTGGCGCCACCCCAACAGGAGATATGCTAGCCTGTCTTCCAAACACCCGGTGGACCCACACTGCAAGGTCTGGGCAGAATCCAGGGCAGGTGGAGTTGTGTGGCTCTGTGTAAGAGGCCACTCCTCCCACTGGCTCTGAGGCCTGGCTGGAACCTCCCCCTCACAAAGATCTGGCCCTAATCTCCCGGCCCCTGGAGCCCCTCCCTGCTGAGCTTCAGTCCTGGCAGAATCTCAGACAGACTCAGTTTTATGGGTCGTGCCCAGGGGCTATTTTTTCTTTGCACACCCCACCAATGCAGAGCCCTCCCTCATGCAGCCAAATCTTGGTTGGCTTGGGCCTTATAAACTCTACTGGCCTCCCCCTGATTACTCTGTAAGACCCCAACCTACCGCAAAGGTGTGTGGGCCCCTGCATGAGACAGCTGGACCTAGTACACCCTGGGACGTTTGCCGAGTGGCCCCAGCCCCAGCACAGGCACTGAGCTGGAACCTGTATGGGTCTGGTGAGAACCACTCACCTCTACCCAAGGACTCGCCGAGAACCTCCCTCATGCAACTCAAGAGCCCCCAGAGGCTCTTTCAGTGACTGCGTCTGACAGGCAGCCAGCAGATGGAGACAGATCTGGGGTGCCTCGAGACTTCCTCCGGCCTGCCCCCGGCCCGGTGCTAGTAAAAGCCAATCTTGGTGCATAGTTTGGTCCTTCCCGTTCACACCCAGACCCCGCAGAAGTAGCTATAAACTGTGTATAGCTTTCTAGCTCCGAACAGGTTACCTTCCCTGGGCCAGTCGCAGGTCTAACATGGGCCTGCCCCGGAGTTCCCCCCAAGAGGCCCCAAAATGAGCACAGCCAGCGGCCAGCTTCAGAAAACAACGAGCAGGCTCCAGGAAGCTGCACAGGCAGAGCATCCGCAGGAAGAAGCCCACGCCACTGCAGCCAGCACCTGGCAGAGGCGAGAACAGACGTGCTCTGGAATAAAATAGTCCACCCGGTAAACGGTGGCAGAGGCTTGGACAGATACACGCAAAACAGTGGAATTAGACCACCCTCTTCCACCGTACACGAGAATACGCTCTAAATGGAGTAAAGGCTTAACTGTAGGACTTGAAACCATAAAAACCTTAAAAGACAACACAGGCAATAAAATCCCAGATATTTCTGATAGTAATGTTTTTTATATATCTCTTTGAGCAAGGGAAAAGAAAAAATAAGCAAATGTGACTACATCAAACTGAAGTGGTTTTGCAAAGGAAATCTAAAATGAACGAAGTGGGAAGATAACCCACTGGATGAGAGAACATACCAATGATACACCTAATAAGGGGTTAATACCCAAAATTATAAAGAACTTGCACAACTCAACAGCTAAAAGAAGCAAGCAATTCCATGAAAAAAATGGGCAAAGGATCTGAATAGACACTTCTCCAAAGATGACATACAGATGGCTCAGTGTCACTGATCATCAGAGAAATGCAAATTAAAACCACAGCGCGCTATCATGTCACATCTGTCAATATGGCTATCAATAAATCAACAAAAAGGTGTTGGTGAACATGTGGGAACCCTTGTGCACTGCTGGTAGGAATTCATTCTCAAAAACAGTATGGAGTTTCCTTAAAAAATTAAAAATGAAACTGCCTTAAGACCCAGCGATTCCACTTCTGGAATATATCCCAAGAAATCGGAAACACTGATTTGAAAAAATATATGCATCCATATGTTCATTACAGCATTATTTACAATAGCCAAGATTTGAATACATCCGAACTATCCATCAGTAGATGAATGGATAAAAAAGCTGTGTACATTTACCAATGGAATACTACTCGGCTGTAAAAAAAAAAAAAAAAAGGAAGGAAACCTTACTTTTTGTGACAGTGTAGATGAACCTGGAGAGTATTAAACCTGACAGAGAAAGACAAATACCATATAGTTTTGCTCGTGTGTGGAATCTAATGAGCAGAATAAACTAACAACACAGAAACAGACTCAGATAACAGACTGACAGCTGTCAGAGGAGGAGGGGCCTGGGTGGAAAAGGTGGAGGAGTTTTTTCAAAAGCTCACTGGCACAGGCAACAGTGTGGTGGTCACCAGAGGGAAAGGTAAGAGGGTAAAGGGGAGATAAATGGTGACAGGAGACTTGATTTTGGACGGTGAACGGACAATACAGTATATAGGTGACATATTAAAGGATTGTGCGCATGTTATTTAGTCAGTGTCACCCCAGTAAATTGCATAAAAATTGAAAATAAAAAATAAGTCCGGGCCAGGTGGCTGTTGGCTAGAGCATCCTGTACACAGAAACAGGTTGTAGGTTTGATTCCCGATGAGGGCACATACCTTAGGCTGCGGATTCCATCCCTGACTGGGCACACACGGGGGGCAACTGATTGATGTCTCACATCGATGTCCTCTCTTCCTTCCTCCCTCCCTCCCTCCCTCTTAAAAAAAAAAAAAATTCTTGGGTGAGGCTGTAAAAATAAATAAAATGTATGGGGAGTTGAAAATATTTCCTCTCTTCCAGTTTGGGAATTGTGCTCTAGATCAGATCCGGGCCAAAGAGTGGTCATCTAGTTAGATGTGTGTATACAGTCAATAGATTTCAACTCTACTACATAGCAGGGAACTCTGCCTATTCCCATATGACCTAGTTTCTTAGTAAAACTCTTGCATCATTACTGATTAACAGTATGGTCATTTGAATCCTGTTTGCAGGGTACTTTGATAAGGAAAGTGGGCACACTCTTTATAGTAAAATTAAAGAGATTAGCTATTTCACACTCATATTATGCTTCTGACCCATCCCAGGTGTTGGAACTCCATACTAAGTCAACTTCAAGGAGCCTCCTCACCCTGTTATCCCCTCACCGTCTTCACTCACTGCATTCCTTCACCGCTGTTATCCCTGTGCTGCAGACATGAGATAAAACCCTAGTTTAGACATAATCTCAAAGTCTTCAGTGTTACTAAAGTTGTATCAAAATGTAAAACAGACTTTCTTTTATGTTAATAATTTCTATAAATATCTCTTGAATTAGCCATTTTATATTAGATACGTGCTATTTTCAGTTACATATTTTAAATATATACACATATGTAAATGATTGAAGTTTTACTGCTTGAATAATTCCAATAGAGGGTGAACTGGTAACCTATAGGATAACAGCAACTTCCAAAGAATGTTAAACATGTTTTTAAAATGACACTCTTTTTGCTTTAATATTTTGTCTTTTTATGCTTTTGAAATGAGCTCTCAATTACAAAATCTCAAACTGCACTTTAAAAATCCAGCATTGGCACAATATGGAGAAGCCCACAAGTAAGGACAAATAGCAGGGGCAAGAGGTGGGAAGTGACTGAAGCATTGGTTACAAATAGTTACAGGAAGCTAAGACTATCTAGCAGGATGTGCCCTAAAGTTGGCACAGCTTAAACTAGTTACTACGTTGGTTGGTGGCCTCCATGTATTGGGTTCAGATTCTACATGGCAATAAATTTCCTCCAGTTAAGAGTTCTTGGCCTGTGCCAATCCTGGTGACCAGTCTATTAGTTTTTCAAAATGCTGTCGTAGACCAGAGTCAAGCTTTGAGGGCCCTACACTTCAGGAAGTGTATAATTGGGGTTTCCCAGCTGGATACATAACTCAGCCAAGATCCAAATGCCATTAATGAGCTTCAGAGATTGGTACATCATGGTCCTACCCTTCCACATTCTGCGTCGTATAAATGCTGTTTTGCAGCTTGCTGGAAACAGCATTGAAATGCTATTCCTTAATCTGGAACTAAAGTTCATTTTTATTGGCAATAATTACTCCACTTTGCCATCTTCTACAGTAAGCACATTGAGTGGGATAAGGCAGCTGAAGTAGGAGACATCGATGTTTTTCACAGCCACGTGCAGGTTATTTAGAGGTTCTATTTTCATGACTGGGCCCAAGGTGTTGAGAGGGAGAAGTTATGCCTGTTAAACTGGATTGCAAAGTCTCACATCCAGCAGAGAATTGTTGGTGACGTGTTTCCATATACATGTGTCCTGGCTGATGAGTAAACATTCTGGAAATCTCCAAGCCTTTAACCTTGACTGCAGGCAGCCAGACAAGCCTTAGGAGCCACATACCCATCATGTGCCACACCTATCCCTGTAGAGAGTTCAGATCGATCCTTCAGACCACTGCTGACCACACCAGCAGCAGGTGAAGGAGCAGAGACTGCACACATGGATGATGGGATGAAGGACTGTCCCACTGCTGGATTTCCTCCCTTGTCTCCCACCGAGGTCACTGCCAAGAGATCCACTGCTCCCATTTGCATGGAGGACGCCTGTGGCACACTGACTGGGGGACCAAGGTCAAGGTTTAAAAGGTCCCTCAGGTCACCTGGAGAAGGAGAGAACCCGAGGCTGTTCTCTGGTGGCAGTGGCAGTGCCAACAAGGCTGCTGCCTGCCTCAGTGTTTCTGTGATGCACTGGCAAGTGTTGGCGATGGAGCCCGTGACTTCCTTCCACAGAGTACTGGGAGGCTTGTAGTACACGGAAGCCAAAGAGCCGATAGGGCGGATGAGCTCTTTCAGCAAAGCTGGCTCAATGAGATCTGATTTCTCAGAGGTCAGTGCCGTCTCAGATAAGACTGCTTCTCTGGCTGTGGCAGGAGGGATCCATAGAGAGAAGCCTCCGATAAGCATAGTCCTGTCTCGGAGGTCATGACTGTCAGAACCCTGTGTTGCCAAACCCAAGACCCGCAGTACCAGCTCGGTGTTTCCGATGGTTTCTTGAGAAACAGCTTACCTCTGCAGGAAGCAGAGTGAACACATTCAGGGGCTCTCATTTGTGTGGTCAGGCTTTCAGCGTATCCTCTCAAAATCCAAATCTCAGCTGCTTGAGCGTCTGGCTCATCCAGTGAGCGTAAATGGCCACTCAGTGGCCATGAGTTTCCTGCTTGTTAGGATGTCTGTGGAAGATGTCCCTGAGAACCGCAATCGCCTCTTGGACCACATGATCTGCTTTGGTCCGGATGAGAGGAAGCAGTGTGTTCACACGAAGTTCTGCACATCGCTCCACCTTGATGGCACCCCATCCAGGGGCCTGCACGACTGCACGGAGCACGAAGTCAGCACCCACCTCCGTGACATATCCCTCCAGTGCGGCCAGAATCGGAGCAGTATTGGCTTGGGACGCCAAGTGAACCGTGGTGTCCCATGTCTCTAGTTTAAAATAGATGGCACCATTACATTTCACAAAGACCGACTCCCTGCTTCAAGATTTCACGTCTTTTCTGGGCAATTAGGCTGATGGACCTCGGGGCAAGTACTGCACCTCTGGTTTCCCAACAGAAAGTGGCGAGTGGAGGGCCAGCTTCTTCACAGCAGGTTGTGCAGCACTCCGTGTCGTGAGAGGCCTTGGTAACAACTCCGCACATCTCATTGGGGCGTTTACTGCTGAGCTGGTGTCGCATGGGCGGGGATTGCCACTCGCAGACGCTCTGAGCCTCTCCTCCCACCCCCCGTCATCATCAGAGCTGCAATTGGATAGGCAGCCCAGAATGAAAATCTGGGCCCATTCAGGTGATGGAATTATTCAATTAATATAGGTAGAAATGTGGAAGTAAATACTAAAGGAAACAACTCGAGTGAATGTGACCACTTAGGAAGAAATGAAGTGGGATAGGAGTGGGGGTCAGACGGTAATGTTGGAGCCCTTTTTTATTTACCCATTAACCACTGTTTGACTTTTAAAACTATATAGTGCTTTTAAGGAAATAAAAATTAGCTTCAAAAGTGCAATGAACACTAACACTAGGTTGCGTCATTGCTAATCTATATATATATATTTTAAAAATGGGAACAACATTGGGGGAGGGGGAGAAATGACAATATAAGAAAGTAAATTTCAAAGTAAAAAACATTTAAAAATATACAGAAGGCCTGCTTATTGTGACAAAAGAATACATCTGTAATGAATAAACAAGTCTAATGTAGCATCAAAATGTAAAGTTAGAAACTGTTAGAAATACCAGGAGAAAAAAACAACTGGGAGACTTTAATATCATGACTTTATGATTTGAATAAATAAGACCTAAAAAATATATATGAGTAATACATAATGAATTTTGTACCTTGCAAAGAGAAAACTTTCTTTTCTAGCATCCATAGAACATTTCCTAAAGTTTTCATGTTTCAGTCACAAATCTCTTACAAATGCAGGAAATTATACTGTGTTCTCTGATTAGATGAGTGTTACAAAAAGAACATTGGGCAAGGCGGAAGTATGGAAAGACTAACTCTCTGACAGTCAAGGTTGCCTAGTGAGTGGCAGGAAGCGGGTTGATAGAGCCTGGATCAGCGATCACCAACCTTTGAGACCTCACGGCTGTACCACCATGGTCTGCGGGACCCCCCCCCCCCCCCCCCCAGTTGGCAGCCGCTGGCCTAGATGATAGTACCGTGCTGTCCCCAATATGGTAACCACAAACCACATGGGGCTAGCTAATTTTAATTTCAGAGTGATTAAAACCAAGTGAAATTTAAAATTCAGTTCCCCAAATACAACCAGCCACATTTCAAGTGCTAAATAGTTCCATGAGGCTAGTAGCTACCATATTTGATAGTACAGATCTAGAACCTTCCCATCAATTTGGGAAGTTCTATCAGACAGTACTGCTCTAGAGATCCTGGAATAAGTATGGAAAATTTTGAATCTATTCAGAATCTAAAATATGTATGCAACAGCTTGACTCCCTAAATTAGGAGCTGGCCTGTGCCCAAAATACCAAAAAAACTAGTATCAACAAGGTTGTTTCTTTGACTCAAACTAATCTTAACACACACACAAATATCTCAGGATGATACAGATATATGGGATTGCTCTCTATAATAGAGCATAGATATCTATATGCCTGTCCTACCAATGCCAACTTTTAAAGGGTACATTGTGGGTTTGGGGCAACTTTTTAAATGGCCTTCTACCAAACACTCTTCTTAAAATCGTGTTTTTTAAAACCACTTGATGTCTTCAAAAATAGAAGGAATGTTATAACTCAACTTGTTTCTTTGTTGACCTGTTCCTATTTTATACTGGAGGCCTGGCACATGAAATCTGTGCATGGGTAGGGCCCCTAGGCCTGGCCAGCGATCAGGGCCGATCTGTGGGGCAACTGGCAGGGCAATGGAGGGGGCTCCCCACTGGCACCGCCTTTGCTGGCTTGGGGCCTTCAGGCTGGGGGCAGCTCCTGTGTTGAGTGTCTGCCCCCTGGTGGTCAGTGCACATCATAGCGACCAGTTGTTCCGCTGTTTGGTCGATTTGCATATTAGGCTTTTATTATATAGGATATAGGATACTAAACATACTGTAACACTAGAAAAGAGATAGTCTAAAATAGATTGTAAGTAGAGAGACATGCCTAGACTCTGGATGTCACAAGAAAGATTTAAGTTATAAATTTAGATTGACTTTGGAAGCCAATAAAAACCTCGTGCAGATGGCCCGGCGGTTTGTGGCAGTCTTTTTCTAGGAGATGGCAAAGAAAGAACCTCAAGGCGTTTTAGGAACCCCCAGGACTTGAGGAATTCACCCAAATCTATAGGTTTTTCAGGCAAATGTTGATGATAACTATGTGGTTTGGCTTCTTTGCCCTGAGGGGCTAATTAAGGTTCAATCTGGAGATTCCTTAGGAGATTCCAGCAAAGCAGATTTGAGAGAGCCTTTATGATCCATTACTGTTTTTGTTTTAACCAAATAAGTCTAAATGGAAACTGGACTTAATGAAGTAAATATTCTTGATTTGGCTATCTTTGATAAAAATTAGAGTGATTTTTTTTTTGGGGGGGGGTAATTATGTTTCAATGGAATCTAGCCCTAACTGTGAATAAACAAAAATAGAATCTATAATACGCAGTTGTGGGTATTAGCCTTTAGTTAAAGTTTTATTTTTCACCTACAAACTGAATTGGATCCTGATTTTTTTTCTAGTATTCTTCCAGTCTGATGTTTCATTTTTCCCCATCCTTTGCCTTAGAATTATTGAGAACTAAATTTTTTTTCTGAGCTTTGTACTTGCAAATGTAGCCGAAGGACCTGAGACAGCTCCAAGTTAAACAATCTTAATGACTGATGTTATGTAAACCGTGCAGAGTTTCCATCAGCAGATAGCCCAACTGCAGGTCAGGAAGACCAGATTGTCCCTGCCGGCTTCCGGTCCAGCAAAAGAAACTAGCCTTCCCTCTAAAATCTTCTGGACTGACAAGTCTTAAGAATCCAGCCCTTTTCTAATTGGCTGTGATCATTAACCCTTGTTCGCCTTTGTTTCATAGGCGTACCCCTCACTCAGTCCCGGACTGCTTGTTTACACAACATAGGCTCACTCTGGGAGCCATCTGCATCTTGGCCTCCTGAAATGAGACTCACAATTTAACTGAACTGACTTATTTAGTGCTGCATTAACTGAGTCAATGAAATCTGAAGCAATCTGCCAGCTTCACTTCTGGAATGACACAGTTCCAAAGTAAGATGATGGATGATGCTTCAGGGATTCTGGCCTCCCCCCTGTTTTGGAAGAATCAGCTAACAGCCTCTCTGTTCCAGTCTCAAATCCCATTCCCTTGTTTTCCTTAGATCAGAGAGATGCCCATACCCTACGTAGGCCAGGACCACAGCTCTCGTTACTGAAGACGGATCGTAATTTGTCATCACCCCTAAAAGATTTTAGAGATGGAAGTCTGGGTGGGAAATGAGACAGGCTGGTAAGACGTGACAAGTAGAATTGGGAGACAGTTCGTTAAATGGCCAGTTTACAGGCCCCTAGCGAGTCACAAAATCCTGTCTTCCGTAACCAAGGACACTTAAGAGGGAGTCCTTGTTTAGACTCCTCCTCAGCCAGAAGGTAAAGAGCTGAAATCACCCCACACAGGCAGACAGACAGCAGAAATCAAATTAGTGCCGTGTACCAACCACACCCAAAGACAGATGTGAAATTAAGGGAATAAATCTCATTTTGGCACATCTGCATAAAACTGATGAATATTCTATTGAGATTCTCCCCTAAACTCTCAGCCTTTAAAAACTCTCAAAACCCTCCACCTTCCCTAGGTCCCGGTTCTCCTGATGATCCCGCTGCTTTGGAAATTATGTTAATCTCTGGCACATGAGTGGCTGTCCTGCTGTTACAATATGACTTTCAAACAAAATAAAGAAGGTGCTCACATTAAAAAAAAAAAAAAAAAAAAAGCAGCGCAGGCGAGATTGCTCAGTGAATGTAGCATCAGCCTGTGGACTGCATGGTCCCAGATTCGATTCCAGTCAAGGGCAGGCAGGCTCAATCCCCAGTAGGGAGCATGCAGGAGGCAACCAATCGATAATTCTCATCATTGATGTTTCTATCTCTCCCTCTTCCTCTCTGAAATCAACAAAAATATATTTTAAAAAAACAATTCTCAAACGAAGGTCCCAGAGTGTGCTCTCCCTGCAGGGAGCACACCTGTACCTTTCCCTCCCCCTTTTTCCCCAACAGGCATGTATCTCCTAAATTCTAGGGACCCCACAAAGTTCACAGCCATCGGAGCGATGGACAGCGGCAGCTTGTTCCAGACTTAAGTCCCTGAACCTGTCTCCAAGGGCCCCTTTGCTCTGACTTAGTGAGCAGAGCAGTCCCAATGGGCTCTCTCCTGTTCTATCCCTAAGCCCTTGTTTCCGTCCCCAGCTTTAATGGATGGATGGATGGATGGATGGATGGACAGACGGACGGATGGGTGGGTGGATGGACGGATGGATGGATGGATGATAGAGATTTCAAGCTCTCAGCAGTGAGCAAGCCTCCCCTGAGTTCTGGCCCCTCCTAATATCTAGCCTCTCACTTCATGACACACTAATAAAATTAATGTCACATGTTCTGCAAGTGTTCACTGAATGTTCATTGATGTCCTTGTGAACTCGCCTACTCTTATACTTATCGCTTCCCATGCATTCTTTCTGATCTGTATTTTCTTTCTCTTAACAGACAGTGTGGAGCATTCATTATTAAGGCAAATGGGCAGCTCTAGTCCAGCTCGACTGATTTCTTGTCCAGTGATCCTTGTGTGGCCAAGACCCAGCTTCAACCAACCGGCTAGCAGCTGCCCATTGTGAAACGTAGGGTTAGTTAATCCTCGCCATACTTATTTATTCCACTATAAACTGTCTACATTTGATGAAATTTGCTTTTTCAGCTGTACTACAAAATTATTTAGGTAGATGTGGCATGTTGGTTTTTTTAATGTGTTAATCTGATGTTGTGACGTTTTCTACATATTTTATCCATTCCATAAATAATAACCACAATGAGAATAGTGAGATGTCCTTCATTTTCTCTGCTTTGTGTTATTCTCAACCTTTTACAAGTTATGTTGCATATTAATATCTATTTTAATATTTGGGATAAGAGTCATATCTAATTGTAATAGAATTTTAATATTTTAATGCTTTTTAGCATATATTTAATCTTAATGGTTTAGTTCTGCTTTGCTATTTTGTCACTTACTAAGCTTTTGTCTAATATTTTTTATTTTTTGTTACTGCTACTCTATAATTTTTTCCTGCCATGGTTTTCAACATTTACATAGTATTTATAGTTTTAACATTTTCCAAATATTAGAAATACCATCAACATGATCAGTATTCTTGCCTTTTCATGTGATTATTATGACTATATTAAAATTCTTCTCTAACATTTGAGATAATGCTGCAGCCTTCCTATAAAATTTGGTCTCAAATTTTATATATATTGATCATCTATTAGGATTGTTTTGATAAAAGAAGGACTCACCTCTGATATAACATTGGCTAATATTCCACGGTATTTTATTGTTCTTTGAATGCCTTAATACTTTCACCTTTTCTTCTTATATGTTACCAATATATTCAATTATATATGTCATTTTTTAATGTTATTCTTAAAAGGACAGTTGTTTTTGCAAAGAGCAAAACTATTCCTACATCAGAGGAAAACTTTAAATTCTGACTCTAAAACCAAGTCTTATAAAATTGGGAAATAGGTAGGGAGGAAAGCCATTGTTCAAAAGTTACAGAGCAAATCAATGTCATCACTAAAATTGCTGTGCCAGCATAAAAATAACCTTACACATATTTGCAGTTCTTTCACTGGCTTCCTAATTTAGAACAGAAAGGGTAAATCCATAAATACTGGAATTACCCTAATAAATCAGCAGCAGAAATAATAGGACATAGACCCCCAAGTTGTTCCTGGTGACCCAAATAGGATGTTTCTTTTAAAATCACAATGAACATGTTTGCCAAATTGCTTCATGAGACCAATAGGTCATATGAACATCTACTTGCATATAAAGATTCTATATACATTCATTATTTTCAGTTGTTAGAAATGTAAATAGACTAAGTTCCACAATAAAATTTCTCAAGTTTTTCTTTTGTAAGTAAAAATTATTAGCACTGATGTTAGGTCTTCTTTTAATAGCACTATTCTGAGAGCACTTAATCCACTTACTTCTTGAAAATCACTTTCTAGCTCGTCACCTTTGCTTACATTTTGCATACCCATTACAGAGAATTCAGCTTTCCTTATTTTTTTCTAAATGTTGCATTGTTTGGGGAAAATATCCAAAATTTATTTTAACGATCATTTCTTCATAAAAATCATCTAGTTCATCTACTTTTTTATTAAACATTCTTCAAACTAAACATCTTCATACACTAGGTTAAGGGTATAGTTCTCACTGACATGATTTAATCTCAGATCATGCAGTTCCAAAAGAATCTTGTATCTGTTGTTAATAAAGTAGTTTGTTATATTATAGTAAGACAAGCTTGTATCAGTGTATGTCTGAATAGGGTTGTGTGTAAGAATGTAACTACATCTTTTCTCGCAGGTAAATGCATTCTCAGAGACTTGCCAAGTTCCAATGAACATTAGTACCTGAAATATGATTATTTGGATTCAGAGTTAGGAGTCCTTATTCTCCAGCACATATATCTTGAATCTCACTCCCACCTTCACTGATGAACAGCAGACGGACTAGATATGACTTTCTTTATAGAAATCAAGGCTACTTACCGATAGATTCCTTTGATGTTTATCAATCATAGCAAGTTCCGCTTTGACTGCTGCTCCTTATAGTAGTCAGAAAGTTCTTTACTTTGCTGATCTCTGCTCCAAGTTTTCTTGCAGAAATTACTTATTTACCATTCAAATCAGGACACTTGAAACTGAAAGGGGGCACCAAAAATAATTAAAATAATTCTTGAAATATATACTATTGACCAACAGACAAGTTTATCATATTAATAAATCTATAAAATCATCCAATTCAAAGAATGTTTTTCAAAAATGAAACTAATAACACTATAAGCAGAAACCTACACTGTCCCAGGAAAATTAATAGGTTACCCTATTAATATATTAAAAAATGAATGTAACATTATACTGAGATTAAATATATATAGTCTAGAAGAGATTAAGCCATAAGAGATAGGCCAGAACTCCTGTTACTTTAACCCTTGAAACATTATGGTTTCTGGTTTAACCACTGATACAGCTATATAAATAGAATTATATTTAGGTATAAGCCTGTTTCCTTATGTTATAAATATAAAATCATAGAATCATATACTTAAGAACTACAGAGTCTACAACTGGGAAATAGTATTAAGATGTTAAAATATTGATAACTTAACCCTGTAACTAAATTTGCTATAATTACTAGGTAGTTCTTTTTTTTTTTTTAATTACTAGGTAGTTCTAAAAAAAAGTTTTGGTTAAGTTATTGAAGATTGTTTGGAGTCCATGATAATATTCCTAATAAAATTTGTATTAACTTGGTTGATGATGATCTGTTATAAAAGCATACTTAGAATATCACATTTTTGCTTACTATATTATTCCAAGGCAAAAATAATACCTTATGTTTATATAGCAACCTTATAATTTATGAGCACTTCACATACATTATCTCATTTTATCCACTTAATATTTTTATGAGACAGGCAGGCAGATTTTTATCAGAGAAGACTTAGAAAAGGCTAATTCCAACTCTGTAGGAAGTTTTCAATTATAATAATTCACTTACTACCCTAATGTCTATGCCAAAGGGAAAATGAAAATAAAGTCAGCAACAATCCTATGTTTACCAATAGATTTTATGCCTGTGCTCTAGCTGCATTTTGCCTTTAGAGAATGACTTGTTTAAAACTGTTGGGTTCAGACTTACCTACCTTCACATGTTGAATATTTCAAAAACATCTACCTCTACGAATGTATCAATGATGAGATCTGACAACTTGGTTGAACTTGGCTAGTGCCCTTCTTACTGCCCTTGATGATAAACATTAAGTTTTCACCATTTCCTTTGTTCTTCTGTCTGAGATCAGGTTGAGTGTCAAATTTTTATGCTTAGGTACACACAGTTACACATTATACTGGTTTTTGTGCCCCAGAACTGATAGTTCCACTTTTAGATGGCTCCATGAATTATGGAAAAGAAGAAGTGCTATCTACATACTCTCCTTAGGCTAGAAAACTAAGTTAATGACATCAGTTACATCAAAAACGTTTTATTTAAAATTTGTTATGAATTAACTACTTTATAGAGGTTGACTTAATATGGACATTTTAATAAGAAGAAACTTTCTACTTTGAAGATCATTAACTAACAATTTTTTAGAATAGGTCAGACAATATTATAATGAACGTTAAAAATATTTTTGTTATATTTAACAAAAAATACTCCCTCCAAATCCTAAAATGGAGTAAAAATCCAACCATCAGCTTTCATACAATTAACCATACATATTTCCAACACTTTATTTTATTTTAATACTTACAATTTTCTTCTCTAATATCGAAATGGACTTCTTTCACATTGTAAATTGATTTACTTAAATGCATTCCAGTAATGAGTTATAAATGAAACTAAACTCAGGACTAAAAAGTTTTGCTTTCTAAAAATGCAGGGAGTGTCCATAAAATAAATTTTATAGAAATTTAAATATAAATTTAGTGCAGTAATTTCAGTTTACCAGGATTGAAGATAGATTCTTTGCTTTATAAAAGCCTACATAAATTCATTTTATTAGTGATTTTTGAAGATAATAAAAAGTCATATATTATTTATAATACATGTATCAGTGTGATTTATTAACAAGAAATAGACTGCCGTGCAGAAAAATACTGCAAAAGTGCCCATTGTGACTTGCTAACTCTGGGACTGTGTAGCTTGAATTTAGAGTTCTGATGAAATCATTTAAGACAGAATAAAGATATAGGTATTCTTGGCCTTCTAAGTTAACAAGAACTTTTGATACATTTTCTAAAATACAATATAGATGATAGCTAAGTTTTATATAAACATAGATTTTAACATAACTTCATTAAGATGTAGCCCATGGCCAACATAATAGCTACCTTTCATAAAACATGTAAAATATGACAGAGTATTCTCTATGCAATTCACAATAAAGTCTCTAATTTGGGAAAGTTAGAATATGTTTTGATTGTCATATATATAAGATTATATTTTACCAGGAATTTTCCAGTATGTGTCATTTTACCTAATGGAGTGGTTTACACTTTGGTAATAACTGGAGTCAAAAGGTGTTTAATCTGGTTTCTGCAGGCTTGTTAGGAAAGATGTCACAAGAACATAGTAATAAATGTTCAGTAAATTCATAGAACTTAAATTGTTAATAAATAGATGAGTTTTTTAGTAAGTTCATTTGTATTAAAATTGTATGTATGAAATGAAAGTTTCAGTGTTTGTAACCTCTTAATAAAATTCTCTGGCCTTGTTACTATAATAGTTAATTCAAATAAAACTTTTGAATATTGATGTTTTCATTTATAGAAATAAATGTGTATTTTAAGCATCAAATAGTAAAATGTTATTTCAAATATTTAGCTTCATGGATATGATAATACACTTTCACTTAGAGGAGAATGGTTGGAGCCAAAAATTTGGGACAGTGTTGTGAAAATAAGAAAATCTTACGGAAAAATAAAAATAGAAACTATAGTTATTAACATTTTTTTTAAATGTACACCAGCACATATAAGCAGGCTTAGAATAATAAAGGAAATTATTGAAAGCAAAAGAGAAATATATCATACTAGAGGCCAGGTGCATGAAATTCATGCACAGGGAATGGGGGTGTGTCCCTCAGCCCAGCCTGCACCCTCTCCAATCTGGGATGCCTCAAGAAATGTCCAACTGCACATTTAGGCAGTCAGACATCCTTCTCACAATCCAGGACTGCTGGCTCCCAAACACTTGCCTGCCCACCTGCCTGATTGCCCCTCACTGCTTCTGCCTGCCAGCCTGATCAACACCTAACTGCTCCCCTGCTGGCCCAATTGCCCCCAACTGCTCTCCCCTGCAGGCCTGTTCCCCCCCAACTGCCCTCCCCAGTGACCCAGGATGACAAGCCTTTACCCCATTCTCCTGCTCAGCTCTCCTGCTGGGGCAATCCAGGATGCCAAGCCTTCCTGCGCATCTTCCGCTGTGTTCTGGGGTGACCCAGGACACCAAACTTTCCCTCCGCTCTCTGTAGACTCCTTGGTTCTGGCCACTGCCACCATTTTGTCCCATCAATTTGCATATTCCCTCCTTATTGGCTGTGGGTGTGGCCATCTTTATTGTGAAGTGACGGTTAATTTGCATTTTACTCTTTTATTAGGTAGGATATATGGTAAAAGTAAGAACTTTTTTCTACGTTTCTATTTTGACAGTCATGTTTCAGAATCTAGCTATCAAGAACTAAATCTTCATTTTGAAACAATCATTGATATATTTCAACTAAGGATTCTTATGTGGACTTTTCATCTTTAGGTCTTAGACCTGGTTATGCTTCTTCCTCCTCCCACAATCCAGTGCCTTCAGTCTGTACTCACTGATCGCTTGTGGTTTGGATGCTGCGGACGGTGCTGGTGCACTGGCACGGAGACAAGTCTGAGTCTAGGTTCTCCTGCTTCACAAGCTGCATAACCTTAGCCACGTGACTTAATAATCTCTGTGCCTCAGCTTTTCATTAAACAGAAAGACTACTTCACAACACCAACGGGGAAAGTAAATGAGAACACAGACGAGGAACATGTAACTTGTGGTTCTCTCCCTTCACCTTCACTTATTCCTGAACCAACAATTTTTAAGTATGACAAAATTATGGCCAGGAGTGTCTCCCTTTTTAATCCACACGGAGGATTTACTGAAGACATATTTGCTGACATTTCTAATCAAAAAGGAAGTTCTTTCACAGAGACATGCGTGGGAAAAGTCCAAGTTTTGATCACAAAACCTTGTCTGCTCTAAAACTCGCCTTGTTCACACTTAGCAGTGACCCACTTGGTAGTGAGCATTAGACCGAGGTGTTAACATCTAGAGCAGTGGTTCTCCACCTTTCTAATGCTGCAGCCCTTAATGCAGCTCCTCATGTGGTGGTGACCCCAACCGTACAATTATTTTCATTGCTCCTTCGTAACTAATTCTGCTACTGTTATGAATCATAGTGTAAATATCTGTGTTTTCCGACGGTCTAAGGGGACCCACAGGTTGAGAACCGCTGCTGTAGAGCCTCAGACCGTTGGAAGACAGTTATCTACATTACGATTCCTAACAGTAGCGGAATTAGTTAGGAGGCAGCGATGAAAATGATTGTACGGTGGGGTCACCACATGAGGAGCTGTGTTAAAGGGCCGTGGCGTTAGAAAGGCTGAGAACCACTGCTCCAATGTGAGCTCTCTTTAGTTTCCCACTGCCTGATCTCTCCGAATTCATGAGAGGCGGTTTTTCGTTGGTTTTTTGTTTTGTGGTTTTTTGCAGACGAAGATTTATTTTCAGTTTTGGCCTCGGGCCTTTACAGTTTGAGACTATGTAATAACGTAGTCTTAATAAAGTCATACAGGTTCATAACTCTGATAACTTGTTGGTGTTATTCCTTTTATATTCTCACTTTATCTTTAGTAACAATTTTCCCTTCAATATAGTCTATTATTATACCAGCTTTCCTTTGGCTAACATATGCCTAGTGTTTCTTCATGTCATATCTTCTGTTATATCTAAGTATATACTTTTTAACTACATAAAACTAACTTCTTACATTTAACCTTGAACATTGCTTGCTGTCTTTTGATAGGTTCATCCTATGATGTTTTATTACAATTACAAATATATTTATATTTATTTCTACCATCTTCTGGGCTTTCTTTTACCAAGTTTTTCATTTTTCTTTGCTCTTTTTCTCTCCGGTCTTCTATTGGATTGAGTTCTAACATTACATATGGCTTGAAAGAAATACATTCTATTTGTATTTTAATGATAACCTAAAATGTGTAACACACTTGTGAACTCTATATTTTTTTAATGTATAGCTTTTTAATCAAGACCCTTCTAGACTAGTTCAAAGGAAGCTGAAGTACTAAAGCTAACTTAATGTGTTCCAAAGTAAAAGATATTGCCCTTTAAATAATATTTTAACCAGGGGAAAAAAATGTGTAATTGGTCATATTTTTATTCAATGTATTTATTAAAAGAATAGAACTATGATACAATCTATAACAATCATAAATTAGCTTTTGAAGGTTTATCTTCATGTTAAATTCAGACCAGTGATTGTCAGTTAACGAGGGGCAGGTGGCTGGGGGGATAGGGGTACATGCAAAGGCATAACCTTAGGAGTGGACCAGCATGAGGTCAGCACCATTTCACCAAACCACACACCAAAAGTGGCATCGTCCATCCCCACAGGTGTTCCTAAAGCTGTCCCTCCAGTTCACCAGTGAGTCTTCCAGGCCTGCGGCGGACATTCCATCCCCAGATCCTCAATGACTCGAAGGCAGGGCTCACCTCTCCTGGGAGCTGCACTGTTCCTGCAGATGGCACACTTGTTTCCTGAAACATCCTGGCATCGCAGAGCATCTTGCTCTTAGGAAGTGTTGTGGACTTTCAAATCCACGGGGAGTCAAACGGTGTTGAACACCAAGTGGAGGTTACATTCCGTCACAGACAAGGACGGAACGTCTGTGCTGCAGCCTCACCTTACTTTGGTGAAGATTCAAATGTGGCTGAACCTCCCAATAACTAGTCATGGGAAGAGGCACAGTACAGAGTAAATCATTTCTAGCTGTCACAGCACTGAAAGATCTTGGCAGACAGCTTTTCCCAACTCCCTTTCCTTATGAAAATGTAAAACCAATTCGGTCTGATTCCTATGAGATCCTTCTTTAATTGAGAGCTCTGCGGGGTTAGCCAGGACTGCCTGGACTCAAAGGAAGAGCCTATTCATCTCCAGGTGTGAGTGCCACAGAGAAAAGCAGCTTAGGCTGGGCTCCCTTATTCCTTTGTCTCAGTAAAGATACTCTTGCCAAAACCGGTGTGGCTCAGTGGATGGAGCGTCGTCCTGCAGACTGAGGGATCCCGGATTTGATTCCGGTCAAGGGCATGTACCTTGGTGGGCACATCCCCAGTGGGGGTGTGCAGGAGGCAGCTGATCGATGTTTCTCTCTCACTGATGTTTCTAACTCTCTATCCCTCTCCCTTCCTTTCTAAAAAAATCAATAAAATATATTTTTTTAAAAGACACTCTTAAAAAGTTAAAATCCCCACTAATTAACCTGAATTAACTTGGTGCTGGCCCTTCCAGCAATATTAACCTCAAATTTGGTGTGTTCCTATTGAGAAAAGTTAACCAATCCGATCCCAACTTCCTGGTAGAGGAAGGGGCAGGACTGAGAGTGTTGTGCTGAAAGGACACGATTTTTTCTAGAACTGATCCCCCCAACCTGTGCTCTTGGTTACCCTAATCGGTGCCTAGCTCCCCCAAGCTCTCTGAACTGGTAAACCTTGCTATAAAATGTGAGCCTCAAGACACAAGGCTGTCAGTATGTCCACACGCTTTCAGAGCCACTGACACTACTCTGGCAAAAGAGGCCAAGGGCCACCAAGGTGTCCAGCCTCCCAGACTCACCAACAGGAAGTCATTCCAGCTGGGCCAGTGCGGATCGGGGGTTGAGCCCCGCACCATGCACCAGGTCACTGGCTCTATTCCGTCAGGGCACCTGTCAGGGGCTCCATCCCCCCCAGTGTGGGGTGTGCAGAGGCAGCTGACCAATGTTCCTCTCTCATCGATGTTTTTCTCCCTTCCTCTCCAAAAAGTCAATAAGAACATTTAAAAAAAAAAAAAAAAGGGACGGTTCTGTATCCAGTAGAACTCTGGGGCATTGCCTCCAGGAGGCAGTTACAGATTATACAGCAGCATCATGGACCAAACCTTATCTGGAAGCATGGCTTCCCCCATCCCTCAAGGTTCCGCTGATGCAGGCCAACACTGCAACTATGCTCACTCGAGGTTGGGCAGTGAGACCCAGGAAACCATCCCTCCATGATGCTCCAGGAAGCTGTTGCATGCTTCCACATGCTGCCTGTTACCATGATTACGTCACCCTACTTGGAGCCCCACAACCTGACCAACTACTGGCTTTCCTCTGGTCTTAGAACTTCCCAATGCTAAAGAGCTGTTCCAGTCACAGGTACAATGGCAGAAAAATTGGTGTGTGCCTCCGGGCCCATAGTTCAGCCGAAGCCTCCCCGAGTATTTATCAACTCAACAGTAAATTCTTCAGGCTCTTCTCAGCCCCTATAGTCACCCAAGTTCTTAAGGAAAATGAGGCCTAGTTCCAGAGGAACTTGAAGAGACTGTATCTATTCTTGTTCCTGCCTGTCCTTTTTTAGAAATGTGTACCGATTCCAGAGAGGAAGGGAGAGAGAGAAGAGAGGATCATTGACTGGCTGCCTCCTGTACACCCCACACTGGAGATCAAGCCATGCGAATGGGCCCTGCCTGGGAATCAACCCATGACCTCCTGGTTCCTAGGTCGATGCTCAGCCACTGAGCCCCGCCAGCTGAGCATTCCTGTCTACTCCTGACCTCCGTACGGCACAGGCCTCCAGCCTCAGAGGTGCCTAGTCTGAGTTCTCTTGTGGAAGAGCCCTCTAATATCTAATGGTGCCGCTTAACATATGCCGTCCATGGCCCACAACTTCCTGCAGGACTTCACAGGCAGGAATGCAGTCTGCCAAGGTGAGAGTTTACCACTGAAAAAGGCATCCTGTGAACATCTGATCAGGGCTCTGTCATAACCTCCTGCAACACTGTCTCCAAACAGAACCTGCAATGAAAACGTGAGCCTCAGGAGGAGGATCTGGGAGAAACTTTTCTGGTCCAGGGATCCAAAGATGCCAGATACGCTGCTACCAGTTCTGGAGAAGGGGGATTCTTAGATGTCTACAAGTTTAACACCTTCTCCCAAGTGGTTCGTTCGGATGCCCTCTTGGAAGTGCTATGTCCTCCGATTTTAAGTTTTACTTATCCTCCACCTGCCATTCTTACCAATAAAGTGGTGGATCAAACGGAATCCATCCGGTACTCAAAGGCTGTCTGCTTTCCCTCCTACAGAAAATCAAACTGGTTCACCTCCCACACCACACCTTTCATTCACAGTATCTCGTCTTTTGTAATACCCCCTCCTCTTTGAACCCCCTATTTTCTGTGCCCTCCAGTACCAGATATTCTGGTAGCCGGTTAGAATGCCTGCTGCGCAGGTGACAGGCTGCACAAAAGGAACCCCATTAACACCCAGCAAGCAAAGGTCCAGTGTATGGACCAGCTCTAGGCCACAGGAAAGCTCAGGCCAGTGGAGACACCGGCTCTCCATTCCTGACGGGAGCTGCAAGACCGCTCAGGGGCTCCGAGAAGGCAGAGGTCATCACTCCACTGGCTGTAGGTCTGTTTTCCTTCCTGGGAACACATCCCATGTCGTTCACTGCTCTGCTCCGTCCAGCTCTAGGCGGTATGCTCGATCCCAGGCCCCAGTAACCTGCCCTACGAATCCCAGCAGGTAACTGGAATATGTCATCTGGAAAGTCTAGCTCTGAAGGGACATTTGTCAAAACGTCCTTCCACTCTAGGATACCTTTCAAGCATTCTTTTTTAACTGTTTCCAAGCAAACAAATCTCTCAATGGAAACTGGAGCTAAACAGTAGCACACAGAATAAACCTGGGAACTAGCAACCTAGTAATCTACCTCCTCATGAGCCCTCTCTGCTTGCTACCAGGCTTACAATGGGTATTTCAAGGCAAGTTCTCACTTTCAACTTGGGCCTGGCTATCAGTCAATCACCTGTTGGATACAAGGCTGGTTCAGGGCGCAGTCCTGGTATAACTGACACCGAACATCTTTTCTGTGTTTCTATGGAGCCTCAGGCTGGGATTCCCGGAGCACTGATCACTCCTCCCTTCACCAGCACCTTCAACAAATGCAACAGTACGTGTCTGAATAAGGTACTTGCAAACTTTTAAACTTTAATAACAAGTTAACAGAGCATAAGAAATAATCAGTAAAAACTACTTAAAAGTGAATGTATTAGCATTTATAGTAACTATTCTACAATTTCTGTATTATCGATGTTGACCAAAAGAAATAAGGTAAATTATGTATGTGAATAACAAAATGACGACTAAAAATATATAAAGAAAATACTGTTCTTTTGAACTTAAGACTTTTTAAATCGTACCTCTAAATTTACTGTTATTAAAGTTTAAAAATTTTAACATACCAGTACCTCAAAAGAGCTTTCCATTTTATCATAGAGAGTCCAAACAAACTTGATGTATTTACTTATTAGCATACTAAATAGACTAAATGTCCTTTTACAGTAGTCTGAAGTGAGGATTCTGATCTTTTTTATGGCTTTCTGTGAAACAGCAGTGGTTGCAGTTACCCCTCATTTTAAGAAAAGCAATAAAAATTTTCTTAAATTCTGCAAAGTTGGAAAGCAGAAAACAAATTTCTGCTCACGACTCTGAACCCCGTCTCGTTTCCACGTGGGAGACTGGCGCCATCTACTGGCCGGAGGGTAGTGGTACAGCGCCCAGTTAGTGGACAGCGGGTATGAACCAATTCTAGGGAGTCACGATTTTAAGAACTGAAAAAATATATGTGGATAAAAACCATCTAGGACACTTACTTTTTAAAGGTTAACGAAAGAATCAGTTTTTAACAGGAGACCCAACACACATAACAAAGTAGGGCTTCAAGTTGAGGTAGGGGCCCCCCACCCCAACTCTGATTGCGGGCAGAGGTCCGGCCGGCGGAAAGCTCGCAGGAGAGGTAGTCCAGGCAAACACGCCAACTGGTCTGGGAGGGGGCGCCCCCCCCCCCCCGTGCGAACGGTCTCAGCACAGCTGTCCCCGGCCCTCTTCCCCGGGGCATCTCGGAGGCTGGCACGGAGGGCAGTGGTTAAGGGCCGGCAGAGAGAACAGGAGTCGGGGCCGGGCACCCGCAAGGTTTAAACCTCCTTCCACAGGGCCATCAGCGCTCATGTGTTCCTTCGAAGCCACACGTAAGAACCAACCACACGACTTTCCCGAAACGCAAACTGACACTCGGCTCCTTCACCACGAGCCGCCCCCCGTAAGACCTGGGGTCCTAGGGCCTGTGGGCTTTGGCCAGCCGGGCCCTGGACTGGTCCAGGCGCGGAAACAGGAGCCCGGTGTCCGGGCCCAGCCGCCTCCCTTCCAGGGGGCAGGGATGTCCGTAGAAGCGAGGCAAGAAGGCGAGCTCCCCGAGGCCCCTCTCGGCGGCGGAGACCCCCAGCCTGGCCAGCAGCTTGTCGGCCAGGCCGGGGGTGACGGGCTGCAGCAGCGTCCCGAAGACCCGCAGGCACTGCAGGGCCACGTGCAGCACCGTGCCCAGCCAGGGCGCGTCGGCCGGGCTCTGCCAGCTCAGCCGCCAGGGCGCGTGCCTGTGCACGAAGCCGTTGGTCTGGCGCACGCAGCCGGCCACGGCCTCCAGCGCCTTGTAGATCTGGAAGTCGGCGTAGTGGTCGGCCACCTGCCGGGGCAGGGCGGCCACCGCGCCCACCAGGGCGTAGTCCTCGGGCCCGGCGCGGGCGGAGGCCCCGGCCAGCGCGGGCTCGCGGGGAAAGCAGGCGGCGCAGAAGGCCGGGAAGGTGCCGGCGGGGTTGATCCTCGGGGCGGTGCACCGGTTCAGGAGGCCGCCCAGCGCGTCCGCCAGCTCCGAGTCCAGCAGCTTCACCACCTTCTCCTCGTAGTAGTCGCAGTCCGAGTGCGGCACGCCCTGGCGCAGGAGGAAGTAGCGGAAGCCGTCCGCCGTGTAGCGGTCCAGGCAGGCCGCGGGGTCCACCACGTTGCCCAAGCTCTTGGACATCTTCTGGCCGCGCACCGTCCAGTGCGAGTGGACGCAGATGCGGCGCGGCGGGCTCAGGCCGGCGCCCAGGAGGAAGGCGGGCCAGTACACGGCGTGGAACCGGAGGATGTCCTTGCCGATGACGTGGCAGGCGGCCGGCCACCACGACTCGAACTCGGCGCCCGGGTAGCCGGCCACGGTCAGGTAGTTGACCAAGGCGTCCAGCCACACGTAGATGGTCTGCGACTCGTCCCCGGGCACCGGGATGCCCCAGGGCAGGTGGCTGCTCCTGCGGGAGACGGACAGGTCGGGCAGGTCCTCCTCCAGCCACTGGAGGACCGTGCGACGGAAGGGCTCGGGGGTGATGGCCTGCGGGTCGTCCCGCAGCCAGCGCCGCAGCGGCTCCCGGAACTGGGACAGCCTGAAGATGTAGTTTTCCTCCCGGGTCCAGGACACCGGGTGCCCGCTCTCCGCCGACACCGGGCACGGGTCCCCCGCCGGGCCGGGCTGCCGGCTGACCTTGGCCTCGGGCAGGAAGCACTCTTCCGCGGCGCAGTACCAGCCTTCGTAGAGGCCCTTGTAGAGCAGGCCCCGCGCCCGCAGCGCCGCCCAGAAGTGCCGCACGGCCCGGCGGTGGCGCGCCTCGGTGGTGCGGATGAAGTCGGTGGAGGAGACGCCGGCCGCCCGGAAGAGCCGCCGGAACTGGCCCGAGACGCGGTCGCACAGCTCGGCCGGGGACAGGCCCGCCGCGGTCGCTGCCTGCTGAATCTTCAGGCCGTGCTCGTCTGTACCAGTGGAGAAGCGCGTGGCGGCGGCGCCGCCGGGCACCCGCAGGCGACGGTGGCGGCACAGCGCGTCCGCCAGCAGCGCCGAGTACAGGTGTCCGATGTGCGGCGCCGCGTTCACGTAGAAAATGGGGGTCGTGAAGTAGGCGCGTGCGTCGGGCGCTTCGTCGCGGGTGCCGCGAGGGCCGGAGCTGCAGGGGCGGGGGCGGGAGGGCTCCGGGGGCGCAAGCCCGCGGGCCACGGCGCGTCCCAGCCGCCGCGCAGCACGAACCCGCGGCAGGAGCATGGTGCCCAAAGGCACGGCCGGCGCAGGGGCGCGCTGCTGCACGTGGGAGGCGCGCATGCGCAGCCGGGCCGCCGCCGCTTCCGGGCCCGCCCTCCCGCCCTCCCGGCGCCTAAGTTACGCCCTGCCGTCGCCCAGGCCACGCCCTCCCTGCACCCAGGCCACACCCTCCCGCCGCCTAGGCCACGCCCTCCAGTCGTCCAGGCCACGCCCTCTCGTCGCCAGGTCACGCCCTCCCTGCACCCAGGCCATGCTCCCGGCACCCAGGCCACACCCTCCCGCCGGCTAGGCCACGCCCTCTCGCCTCCCAGGCCACGCCCGTCTCCGCACCCGCCCCCCGACCGCCCCGCCTGCTCTGGAACCTCAGACCAGTGGCTGTGGAGTGGCTGCAGCGCGAAAGGGGCCGAGCTCAGAGGAGCTGGGCTGCGGGGAGGGTAGGAAAGTGCTTAAACCTCTGTCTTTCCGTAACTCCCCGTCCGCCCGTTTGGGGCTGTCGTTTCACATTTTCGGGTCTTTTCTCCTCTCCAGGCCGAGCTCAGGTGGGCAAGCACGTGGGATCGGTGCCTTTCCCAAACCCAGCCCGGGGCTGGCTCGTCGCGGACACAGCCTGCCCTCCTGCCTGCCCGGAGATGTCTGACCCAAGTCTGGAAGGGGAGGGAGAGGCGAGGGAAGGGAATGGTTACCGAGAGCCCCTGAGGAAGGACAGGAAGTGAAAGGTGAAGGACATCTTTTAACACGTTCAGTGTTTGTTGAATAGCAGCAAAGGTAGATTTGGCAAGTCTTTGCCAAAGATGACTTAGGTCCGGGGAGGTGGAGTGTCCTCTGTGGTCACTGTGCACTGAGGAAGAATCAGTCTTCCCGTTTATTTCACAAAGTAGTTACAGTCGTTTTCTTAAATGGCCCTGGGGCTCCCGGAGCAGTTGTTTCCGGTCTGTTTTCATTAAAGGAACTCCAGCTCCATTGGAGGAGATGCTTTGGGAGCCCAGAATTGGATTAATATAAATCCTTGCTTCAGGCATGCTCTCATCTTTGGTCTATGACTAGCCATCTTTTTTTTTTCCCCTTTCATTTAAATACTGTAGTCATCCATCTAATAAAAGAGTAATGTGCAAATTGACCATACCTTCCCTACACCAAATAAGCAGTGTCATAAGCCACGCCCACAAAGCCAATCAGGTGCTATATGCAAATTAACACACAACCAAGATGGCTGCTGCCCATGGCAAGCTAGGCCAGGTGGGCTGAGGGCAGGGCCAGACAACAATGGCCCCCATCGCAGGGCAATGGCTTTGCTGGCTGCCCTGGGCTGGGCTGGGCTGGGGGCATGACCAGGCAGCGATTGGCCCCAATCGCAGGGCAATGGCTGGCTGGGGTTCCCTGGCCAAGGTCCCCTGCCCAAGCACGGAAAGTCTGGGCCAGAGGCTTTTGGCCTTGGGCAGCCTGGGGGTGAGCCCTTAGTAGGACATCCCCTGAGGACTCCCAGTATGTGAAAGGGGGCAGGTTGGGCTGAGGGACCACCCACCCCCAGTGCACGAATTTCATGCACCGGGCTCCTAGTTTAGTAATAAAATGGAATGGGACACCGGTGAACCTGCAACTCAACCTAAGAACTAAGAACTAGAAGTGGCTCCCTTACTCAAAGTCACTGATCATCCAAGTGATGCAAATCAGAACGGCAATGAGGAACCACCTCACACCTGTCAGAATGGCTATCATCAACAAATCAACAAATGACTAGTGCTGGCGAGGATGTGGGAAAAAAGGAACCCTTCTTCGCTGCTGGTGGGAATGCAGACTGGGGCAGCCCCTGTGGAGAACAATATGGTGTTTCCTCAAAAAGCTAAAAATGGAACTCCAATTTGACCCAGTGATCTCACTCTAGGAATATATCCCCAGAAAATGGAAACACCAACAGAAAGGATATATGCACCCCTATGTTCATAGCAGCACAACTCACCATAGCTAAGATTTGGAAACAGCCTAACCGCCCATCAGCAGATGAGTGGATAAAAAAGCTGTGGTACATCTACACAATGGAATACTACTCTGCGGTAAAAAAGAAGGAATTCTTACCATTCGCAACAGCATGGATGGAACTGGAGAGCATTACTCTAAGTCAGTGATCGGCAAACTCATTAGTCAACAGAGCCAGAGCCAATTTTTTTAAACTTAAACTTCTTCTAATGCCACTTCTTCAAAATAGACTCGCCCAGGCCATGGTATTTTGTGGAAGAGCCACACTCAAGGGGCCACAGAGCTGTATGTGGCTCGTGAGCCACAGTTTGCCAACCACAGCACTAAGTGAAATAAGCCAGAGAAAGATAAATATCACATGATCTCACTCATTTGTGGAATATAATGAACAATATAAACGGATGAACAAAAATAGATCCAGAGTCATAGAAGCATCGAACAGACTGTTCAACCTATGAGGGGAGGCCAGGGAGGGTGGGTGGATGGGAAGAGATCAACCAAAGAACTTGTATGCATATATGCATATGTATAAGCCATGGACACAGACAATAGGGTGTTGGGAGTCTGGGGTGGGCACAGTACGAGCTAGAAGAGGCCGATGGGAGAACAGGGGGAACATATGTAATACTTTCTTTTCTTTTTTTAATATATTTTATTGATTTTTTTTACAGAGAGGAAGAGAGAGAAATAGAAAGTTGGAAACATCAATGAGAGGGAAACATCGATCAGCTGCCTCCCACACACCCCCCACTGGGGATGTGCCCGAAACCAAGGTACACGCCCTTGACCGGAATTAAACCTGGGACCCTTCAGTCCACAGGCTGACGCTCTATCCACTGAGCCAAACCAGTTTCGGCAAACATATGTAATACTTTCAACAATAAAATTAAAAAAAAAAAAGTGGGTCTCTTAAATGTCCCAGAAGAACAGCATTAGCAGCACCTGGGACCTTGTTAGAAATGCATATTCTTGGGTTCCCCACCCCAACTACTGAATCAAACTCTGGATGGGGCCCAGCACTATAGTACATTTTTATTGATTTCAGAGAGGAAGGGCGAGAGAGAGAAACTCAGTGATGAGAGAGAATCACTGACCAGCTGCCTCCTACACGCCCCCACGAGGAATCAAAGACAGACACTCAACCACTGAGCCACACCAGCCGGCTGCGGTCTGAGTTTCAGTGCGTTCTCCATGACGCTGACGCACACCAGCGTTGGAGAACCACCGAACTAGATTACCAGTGATTCAGTGTGCTCCTTTTCTCCTGTTTCCCTGTTCTCCCATAGGTAATAATCACTGTCGAGTGTTGTACTTTTGCATTCCTGTTATCACATATATAGTATGACTAAGCAACAGACTGTTTCATTTGGCTTGTATTTAAACATTTTTAAAAGGCTACCATGCTGCCTGTAGTCTTCAACTTGCCTTTTTTATTCAACCTTCGGTTACTAAGATTCATCCATGCTTTCGCTTGTCACTCAATTCATCTTGACTACCTAATAATAATTTATGAATGGGGCATATGGTACGTTGGGTCTGATTTCTGCGGTGATGTGCATAGTGGACCAATCAAATTCTCCATAGGAGCTACAATAGCTCCACAAACATCCTCGGGGTATTGAGCGGAAGTGCTCTATTTGATCCAGCCATTTAAAAGGGGCAAGTGAAGGATAGGTAAAGCTTAGAACTGTAGGGTACATATACCCGCCAGAACTAGGAAACAAACCAGGTTCTCCAACAGTTCTTCCCCACCCCCTTCCTTTTCCATGGAATCCATCTTCAGCATACAGACATGCTGGTTTTCTGGAAAGACATCCTCAACCCCGCTGCTGCTCCATTTCTTTCCTTCCCTCCATAGCGGGACTCCCTGAAGCCAATGGCTGCCGGTGCCCATTTAAGTGGTTCAAGTTTTTCCTCTTGGAGACACTAGTGCGACTTTCTCTTATATGTTTCCTGGTACTGATATGCTAACGTTGATCTTGGATATATATTTAGGGATGGCATGGCTGGATCATAGAGATGTGAATGTTCAATTCTGAAAGATAATGCCCAGTTGTTTTCCAACATGGTTGAACACATCGACATCCCCATCAGCAACATACCCCTAAGGAGGCCTCTCTAATACTTAGATATTATCTACTTAATTTTTTGCCAAATGAGTATAAAATGCTCTCTTGCTAATGTTCATAGAAGCATCATTCACAATAGCCAAATGTGGAAACAACACAAATGTCTTCCATCTGAGGAACAGATCATCAAACGTAGTATAGCCATACAATGGAGCATCATTCCACCATGAAAAAGGACTTGATGCTGATACATACCACCACATCACTAGACCTTTAAAACATTGTGCTAAATGAAGGAAACCAGACACTAGAGGCCACCTTTTGTAGATTCCATTTGTATGAAATATCCAGAATAGACAAATGCATACAGACAGAAGAGACGAGTTGTCACCATGATGTGGGAGAGTGTTGGGATGGAGGAGAGTGAATGCTTAAATATACGGGTTTTCCTCTGAAGGTGATGATGAAGTTCTGGAGCTAGATAGTGATGATCATCCTATCTAATAAAACAGTAATATGCAAATTGACTGTACCTTCGTTTCGCCCACCAGCCAGTCAGGAGTGATATGCAAATTAACCCCCAACCAAGATGGATGCTGCCTCTGGTGGAGGCTTTCCGGCCTTGGGCAGGCAGGGGCTCGGGCAGAGCCAGCAATCAGCCCCATCGCAGGGCGATGGCTGGGTGCCCAAGGCCAGGGCTGAGGCAGAGCCAGCGATCAGCTCCATTGCAGGGCAATTGCTGGGTGCCCAAGGCCTAAAGCCTCAGCCAGAGGCTTTCAGCTGTGGGCAGGCCGGGGGTGAGCCATCAGTAGGACATCCCCTGAGGGCTCCCAGTATGTGAGAGGGGGCAGGTTGGGCTGAGGGACCATCCACCCCTAGTACACGAATTTCGTGCACCGGGCCCCTAGTTGTATAATATAGTGAATGTACTGAATGCCTGAATTGTACACTTCAAAGTGGTTAAAATGGTAAATTTTATGTATATTTTATAACAATAAAATGTTATCTGACTGTGGTCTTGATTTGCATTTCCATAAGTAGAAGTGAAATTGAGCCATCTCTTCATATATTTATTAACTATATGTATTTCTTTGAAGTGCCTATACATATATATATTTTTCTATTGTCTTCTCTTTTTCTTTATTTGTGGAGGCCTTTATGTTCCTTTTCTGGTTGATGGTTCACAAAGGTCATCTACTAGAGCAGTGGTTGGCAAACTCATTAGTCAACAGAGCCAACTATCAACAGTACGATTGAAATTTTTTTGGAGAGCCAAATTGTTTAAACTCAAGCTTCTTCTAACGCCACTTCTTCAAAACAGACTCGCCCAGGCCGTGGCATCTTGTGGAAGAGCCGCACTGAAGGGGCCAAAAAGCCGCATGTGGCTCGCGAGCCACGGTTTGCCGACCCCTCTACTAGACTAGCGTCTGGTCTCTTCACATTGCAGAGGTTTACTGAGTCATCAGCTGTCGAGCAGACTTCTGCAGTACTCTCCTGACTGCCTGCCCCCCCATTCCTGCTCCCGTGACCCCTTTCTTCAACGCAGCCCCACGTGACTCGTGGAAAATGCAGAATGACGTGACTTGACCACCTCCAACGCCTCCTCTCATTTTTTCCATTGGGTTATGTGCTTCTGCTTTGCTGCCTACAAAATAAAGTCCAAGTTCCCTTCGTGTGGCTTCTGACCCTCTAGAGCTTAGCTCTGGCCTCCCTTACGGCTTAGTCTTCTTTCAAAGTTTACGTTCTCGTCATTTTTAACTGCTTCGTGGTTTTCAAGTGTATGCCATACTGTTTCATGATACCTGGTCCCTGCTTCCCACCTTTTTGTTTTCGGAGAAAGAGAAAGAAGCAGCGGTTTGTTGTTCCACTCGTTCGTGCATCCATCGCTTGCTTCTGGTGTGCGCCCTGACTGGAGACGGAGCCTGCGGTCTTGACCAGTCAGGACACTCTGACCAACGGAGCCGCTGGCCAGGGGGCTTCCCGCCTTCCCTTGTCTATCTTGTGCCTATTCCTCCTCCTCCGGGACAGTTTATACCTCATCCTCCAAGCTGAGCTGGAGCCCCTTCTTGGGTTCTACAGTATGCCATGCATGCTTCGTCTCAGCAGCCACCGAATCGCAACGAAACTGCAAGTCCACCATTGCCATTAAACAGTGAGCGTCCCCAGGGCGCGTTAGCCATCCCGTACACCCAGCCCGCGTCCAGTTCAGCGCCTGGAAGGTGCAGGCACTTCCTACAGCGAGTCCGTAATAAATAATCTTCGGTCGCCGCCATAAACTCTAGTGAACTTCAAATGTTTCATTTGGCACCATCCGGGAGCTCACAGCCGAGCTTCGAAAGAAAGCATGGAAAACGGCAGGCGTGAAAGCACTGGGCACAGCCAGACAAGCCGCACCGGGTCAGAGTCTGCTGTCTCTCCAGCCGGGGTTCCCCAGAAGCCGCTTACCGTGAGCCGTGCTCACCGCTGAGAATGAGGGAATCTTCCTGTGGAATTTTCCTCTGGTGAAGCCACTTCTCAGAAGTAAATTATCTCAAGACAAGAGGCCACAGTGATCTACAAACTCTATCAGCCATACCCCCCCCCCCCCGCCCCACACCCCAGAGGGAGGGTTTGCACTGGGCTCTCCGGTGTGAGGGACACGATCTTTTCAGCTTGTGCTCTTGGGCATCTGGAATGGGATGGGGGTGCGTTTGGTAAACAACGGGAGTGGTGGCCGAATCCCTTCCTTCCTGTTATGACTCGCAACCCTATTTCATACCGGAAGCACATGCACAAATTTATGCTGCGCGATGAGGCCGGCATAGCGCTAGGATGTGAGATGAGATTATCTCGTCCCGCGTTCCTAACGGGCCTGTGAAGTAAGCGCTATTAATAACTGCATTTTCATAGGACGGAAGTGGGGCTTGAGGAGGTCAAGTAACTTGCCCACGATCGCGTCTCGGGGAGGCCTGGGAAGCGGGACTGACCCCAAGCCGGTGACTCCAGGGCTCTCGGTCCTGGGTGCTTCCCGCCCCCGGCCTGTCACTGGGAAAACCAGTAGACACGCATTGCAATGTCCCCCCCCGGCCCCCCCCCCCCCCCCCCCCGCACCCTGCGCTCGCCCCTGGGCGGACGGCACTTGTGAGACTGGAGGAGCCCGTTGTCAGTGTGGCTGTGTGAGGGGTCTCCTTATTACGGATCCGGGGAACCTGCAGAGTGTCCCCCGCTGCCATCACAGCCTGACTCATAGCAGAGCGTTTTAAACTTTTAGGATGTTGGGAACACTAATTACCCACCTATCTGTCTCCCTTTTGCAATTAAATAGTCTTGTTATGAAAATAATTGCCATATTGTTCTATTTCCTATGGGGCAGTTTTAATTAGCATATAACTTTTCCAGCATACAAAGAACCTTCGTATGGAAAGAAATCCTCAGAAGTGCTCAAGGGTTTGTGTGTGTTTAAAAAAAAGAAAAACAACACTTTACTTTTCTGCGTTTAGACTCCAGAAAGTTTCTCATAAAGCTGACTTGTCTGGAAAACACTTTTGCTTCCAAACATGTTGAGAATCCATTTCTTTCATCCTCTCTCTCTCTCTCTCTCTCTCTCTCTCTCTCTCTCTCTCTCTCCCCTCTCTCCTCCCCCCCCCCCCCCTTTGCCTTCTCGGGAGTAGCGGGGAGGAAGGAGGGGGTGGGCACAGGAAAGAGGAAAAGAGGAAAAAAGAGAGAGAGAGAGCCGCACGCCCCTGTGGCTGCGTGTCCTGCTTGTGAGTAAGTGTCCCCCTGATCTGCACCCTTGCCTCCGTCCGCCCGGGACACCCCTCTCGGGCCCGGCCGCTGCGGGAGACAAAGCCGCGGGTGCCCGGGGCGGGGCGGCCCACTGACGTGGCATGGGAAGTCTCGGCTCGGCTGGCAGCGCCGGCTCCCCCGCCCCAGCCCCGCCGGCCCGCGGGCTCACCATGCCGGGCCGGGCGCCCGCACACAAACATGGCTAGGCAAAGTCCGGGGCTCCTGTCTCCGGGCTCCCAGGATTTCCCGGGGAGCCTCTCCCCTCTGGCCGGGTCTGCAGCCGCCTCCCCGCCGCTCCCAGGACAGAAGCGGCCGCTCTGCCCGCCCGGCCCCGCACGCTGACCCCCCGCGGGCCTGGCCATGGGGTGCGGGCTCAGGAAGCCGGACCGGCCCGAGGACAGCAGTCCCGGGAAGATCTTCTCCACCCTCAGGAGGCCGCAGGTGGAGACAAAGACAGAAGTTGCCTACGAGTACGTGCTGCTGGACTTCGCGCTGCAAGGTACCCGCCCCCCCCACCCCCACCCCCCCCCCCCCCCCCCCCGCGGCTCAAAGCTAACGGTCCGGGTGTCCGGAGTGTCTGTCTGCAGCGTGCGGGGCGCTCACACTGACCCCTCTGACAGCAGTGCCTTTCTCTCCATCACAAGGGGACAGAGTTTGCCGGCTGTGTTTCTGGCCCCTGGCTCCGAGGTGCTTTATGGAATTGGGAAAACTGGCTTCGAACTTTTTGTTTTTTTCTGTTTCTAAAGCCGGTGCTGCTGTGCAGAAGGATCGGGAAACAGTCTGGTTTCGGGCCAAGTAACGGGCCTGAGGGACGGTGTGTGTCCACAGGGCCCCGGACGGCAGGAAGGCGGCGGTGGGAAATGGGAGAGGGCTGGCGTCTGGGGGAGCGTGTGGCCGAGCCAGCGGCAGGGTCCCCAGTCCGGTCCCATGTGGGGAGGGTGCCGGGTGCTGGGTCTTGGGACCGCCCTGAAGTCGGAGCTGGAGCCCGCAGTGAACGGGGGGGGGGGGGGGGGGGGGACAGACAGGCCTCTCTGGGAGGCCGGGTGCCCGTCCCGGACACAGCGACTCGCCGTCCCGGAAAGCTGGGACTCAGACAAACAAGCCAGGGGGCAGGCGCGGGCGCTGGACACACAGACACCGGCCTCGCCCCTTTCTGGAGCCGGAGGGGGGGGCGCTGTGTGTCTGCCTCAGGACCCCTGAGGCTCCACATCCCCCTGGACGAGTGGTCCAGGCCCCCCTCCACCCCGCCGCCCCCGACGGCAGCCCGTCCTGCTTGCTGCGGGGTCTGCAGAGCCGGGCTCTGAGCTCCTGTTACAAAGTGACAGACTCTCCTGGTGCTAAAGCCAGCATCGCGCCCGCGGTGGGGGGGAGGCAGGGGGGGAGGGGGCCTGTGCTCGGCACACGGTCCGCTGGGCGTCTCCCCCGCGTCTTTGCCACCGAACCGCGGCTCTGCGCCCCTTGGCGCCCGCACAGGCCAGCTTTGTGCGATCACAGGGCCAGCCGTTCTTCTTTGTCCAAAACCCAGCCGGGCCCTGACCCGTGTGGCTCCGTGGATAGAGCGTTGGGCTGCGGACTGAGGGGTCCCGGGTTCGATTCCGGTCAAGGGCATGTGCCTTGGCTGCGGGCACATCCCCAGTGGGGAGTGTGCAGGAGGCAGCTGATCGATGTTTCTCTCTCATCGATGTTTCTGACTCTATCCCTCTCCCTTCTTCTCTGTAAACAATCAATAAAATATATTTATTTAAAAAAATAAAACTGAGCACCTGGCCTCCAGGGCTGCTTTTCCCGGGCGCTGTCTACTCCAGAAGCCCCGGCTCCTGTGCTCTATCTCTCTCTCTCTCTCTCTCTCTCTCTCTCTCTCTCTCTCTCCCCCCCCGCCCCCCCCCCCCCCACACACACACTTGGTCTTTATTTTTTACCATCGTCCGCATCTCTGTGGGAGAAACAGGTCCTCGTCATCCAGCATGTCAGGCCCTGACGTCCCAGCTCGCTGTCACGCACGCCTCTGCCTCAGTCTCCCCCCCAGTAAAACGGGCGCCACTGTGCGAAGGTGACTAGTCTAACTGGTAACAGGAAGGTGACTAGTCTAACTGGTAACGGGAAAGTGACTAGTCTAACTGGTAATGCGAAGGTGACTAGCCTAACTGGTAACGCGAAGGTGACTAGCCTTACTGGTAACAGGAAGGTGACTAGTCTAACTGGTAACGGGAAAGTGACTAGTCTAACTGGTAACGCGAAGGTGACTAGTCTAACTGGTAACGCGAAGGTGACTAGTCTAACTGGTAACGCGAAGGTGACTAGTCTAACTGGTAACGCGAAGGTGACTGGTCTAACTGGTAACGCGAAGGTGACTAGTCTAACTGGTAACGCGAAGGTGACTGGTCTAACTGGTAACGCGAAGGTGACTAGTCTTACTGGTAATGCGAAGGTGACTGGTCTAACTGGTAACGCGAAGGTGACTGGTCTTACTGGTAACGGGAAGGTGACTAGTCTTACTGGTAATGCGAAGGTGACTGGTCTAACTGGTAACGCGAAGGTGACTGGTCTTACTGGTAATGCGAAGGTGACTGGTCTACTGGTAATGTGAAGGTGACTAGTCTAACTGGTAACGCGAAGGTGACTAGTCTTACTGGTAATGCGAAGGTGACTGGTCTAACTGGTAACGCGAAGGTGACTGGTCTTACTGGTAATGCGAAGGTGACTGGTCTACTGGTAACGCGAAGGTGACTAACTGGTAACGCGAAGGTGACTAGTCTTACTGGTAATGCGAAGGTGACTAGTCTTACTGGTAATGCGAAGGTGACTAGCCTAACTGGTAATGTGGAGGTGACTAGTCTTACTGGTAATGCGAAGGTGACTAGCCTTACTGGTAATGCGAAGGTGACTCGCCTAACTGGTAATGTGAAGGTGACTAGTCTTACTGGTAACGTGAAGGTGACTAGTCTTACTGGTAACGTGAAGGTGACTAGTCTTACTGGTAACGCGAAGGTGACTGGTCTTACTGGTAACGCGAAGGTGACTGGTCTAACTGGTAACGCGAAGGTGACTGGTCTAACTGGTAACGCGAAGGTGACTGGTCTAACTGGTAACGCGAAGGTGACTGGTCTAACTGGTAACGCGAAGGTGACTGGTCTAACTGGTAACGCGAAGGTGACTGGCCTTACTGGTAATGCGAAGGTGACTAGCCTTGCTGGTAACGCGAAGGTGACTAGCCTTACTGGTAACGCGAAGGTGACTAGTCTAACTGGTAACGCGAAGGTGACTAGTCTAACTGGTAATGCGAAGGTGACTAGTCTTACTGGTAATGCGAAGGTAATTAGTCTAACTGGTAATGCGAAGGTAACTAGCCTTACTGGTAATGCGAAGGTAATTAGTCTAACTGGTAATGCAAAGGTAATTAGTCTTACTGGTAATGCAAGGTAACTAGCCTAACTGGTAACGCGAAGGTGACTAGTCTAACTGGTAACGCGAAGGTAACTAGTCTAACTGGTAACGCGAAGGTGACTAGTCTAACTGGTAACGCGAAGGTGACTAGTCTTACTGGTAATGCGAAGGTGACTAGTCTTACTGGTAATGTGAAGGTGACTAGTCTTACTGGTAATGCGAAGGTGACTAGTCTAACTGGTAACGCAAAGGTAACTAGTCTTACTGGTATACCTCCTGTTATGCCAGGCCCACCAACTGCACTGGGGAGGTTTCAGTGCACTTTGGAGATAGATTTTCTGGTTTCCTGTCTAATCTATATGTGTATGTGTTATCAGAGTGTGTGAGGATGTATCTATGCATGTATGTGTGTTAAAAATACCTTCTTAATGAAAAGTTAAATCAGCTCTGCAAATTCTCCAGACGGTTAGCCTCCCTCCCTGTCCAATCCCCGGAAACGATCTCCGCAATAGAGCCTGAAGGGTGTTGGCAGCGTGCGGAGCTCTGTGGCTCAGAAGAGTTTCTGCAGTGCGGGAAGCCCACAGGCAGCGGGCAGGGTCCTCGTCGGAATTATGTGAGATGTAATCCAGTGGGTTTGTGGGGCACATACTGAGTAACGGGCTGCTGGCCTCTAGCTTGCTTCCTCTTTATTAGAACAAGGACCTGTGCTGGCCTTACCAAACCCGGTGACAGCAGTGAGTACATCTGATGTGTGTCCTCTGGGAAGATGCCCTGAGTCTCCGGAGGTGCGATTGCTCGATGCTATTATGGGGAAGCAATAGCCATTAAGCTACGAACAATAATGGACAGCCGCAGAGGAGTGTTTCTGGAAGACCCGTATGGGACGGCGAGGGGGAGAGTGGGAGGGAGGGAGGAGGCTGCCTGCAGTGGTCAGGGCTAATCAACGCGGACCTGCCTGTGAGAGCGGCGATAGGGAGGGAGGCAAGGGGCAAGTGTCACCGACACTGGGAAGGAGGAACGCAGCTGGGCCGGCGGATACGAAGGGACAGAGAATGAGGAATCCAGGACGACTGCCAGTTCTGAGCCTGAGCAACTGTGGGGATAACGACCCTCTCACAGGAGGAGGGGCGTCCCAAGGAGTGGCGGGCGGTGAGGGGCCCTCCCAGCACAGGCATGTTGCATGGGGGCGGCGAGGAACATGCTAGAGGCGTGAGGGCCACAGGGGCAGGAAGGAGAGCCCCCCTGCCCCCCGTTGGAGGATCCTTTAACGACGTCACACGGACTGCGGTGCACCAGGCGCATCTCAGAAGCGTCTCGCTTACAGAAGCGCCGCCGCATCAGAGACTTGAAGGCTGAGCGGGGTTCGGGCAGGGGCCGGTGTCCAGAACATACGACTGTGACTGCGGACGCCAGCGTCGGGGAAGATGAGCAACCCGCGGGAAATGGCCGGGAGTGCGGCAGGTGGTGTGTGAAACCGGACATCCCAGTGGCCCGCGGACACACCAAACTGTTAACCCTCGGAAAAGGCATGTGCAGCCCCGGAGACGGCACGCGGCATTCCGGACAGCCGACCGGACAGATGCTGACGGCAGGCAGGCGCCGGCACCCAGTGCGGCCACGCTGGGAAAATGTGTTGGCGCCGAAACCGGTTTGGCTCAGTGGACGGAGCGTCGGCCTGCGGACTGAAGGGTCCCGGGTTTGATTCCGGTCAAGGGCGTGTGCGCTGGTTTCGGGCACATCCCCAGTAGGAGGTGTGCGGGAGGCAGCTGATGTATGTTTCTGACTTTCTATCTATCTCCCTTCCTCTCTGTAAAAAAAAAAAAATCAATACATATATATTTAAAAAAGAAAAAAGCTTTGGCATTATCTAGTGAGCGGGCACACACCCACAGAAACATGGGCACGTGTGCGCCCCGGGGCACATCCAAGAACGTCCACGGAAGCGCCGTTCGCAACAGCCCGAGGGTGAGCAACTCAGAAATCCCAGAGCGAGAGACAGGAAACATACACCGGAGGACGGTGGTCGGCAAACTGCGGCTCTTTGGCCCCTTGCGTGTGGCTCTTCCACAAAACCCCACGTGCGGGCCCGCACGCCCAGGGCGACTGGAACCTCGTGGCTCATGCTGCAGAAGTCGCTTTTCGGCTCTCAAAGGAAATGCCAATCGTCGTCCTGTTGTGTTTGGCTCTGTGGACTGACGATTTTGCCCACCACCGTCTTAGGAGGTTCACACAGTGGGACACTGCCGCAGAAGCCGGCGAATTTTCTCCGCAAAGGGCCAGGTGGTCAGTCAGCCCTGCGGGCTTGGCGAGCCCCATGGACTCTGGCACACGCTCGTCTCAGGCCTTGTGCGAATGCAGCACCTGCCGCCACGCAGGCCACGGCCAGTCCCCTGCCCGCCTCCCTCTGCTGCCCGGCGGGGCGCCAACCAGCTGCAGCTGCCGTGCACCCGGTGCATCTCAGACCCAGCGCGCCGCGTGGAAGCAGACGGACACGAGCACACACCGCGACTGCATGTCCACAAAGCTCAGAAAATCGGCGGTCCTGAGCTGCAGGGTTCCGGCTGCGTACTTGGCTACCGCGTTCTCCGGCGTGTAAGACGACTTTCTAACCCAGGGAAATCTTCTCAAAAGTCGGGGGTCATCTTATATGCCCGATGTAAAATACCGTAGCTTGCCGTTATGATGGGCGTTGCTAACTCGCCAGGGACTTGCCCGGCTCTTGCTCCCTCTCTGTTGTTTCTTATCTTCCTCCTGTCATCATCATCAGTTCTAGTCGTGTTATACGCCGGAAAACACGCTAGTCACCCAGAAAGAAGAGCAAGGAAGGATGACTGTCCATGTTCAGGGAGCACAGGCAGGGAGGGGGCTGTTGTTGGGAAGGGTGAATGGGGAGCGTCTGGAGTGCCCCCGTTTCCTGGTTTTTAAATGGATGGTGGTGGCCCAGGTGTTGGCAGTTTTAAGTATGTTTTGTGCATATTTTTGGTATGGTACATATCTACCCTCCCCCCAAATTTTTTAAAAGGTGATATGAGTAGCTCTGGCTGGTGTGGCTCAGTGGGCTGGGTGTTATCCCATGCACCGAAAGGTTGCTGGTTCGATTCCCAGTCAGGGCACATGCCGGAGCTGTAGGCTTGATCCCCAGTAGGGGGCGTGCAGAAGGCAACTGATTGATGCTCTGCTGTTACATCGAAGTTTCTTTCTTTCCTTCTGCCTCCCTCCAAAAAAATCATCAATAAAAACATATATTTGAGAATCAAGATGGCGGCACAGGTAAAACACCTATCTTGCCGTCATACTCAACAATTTTAATACTACAACTTAATGAAAGAACAAACACCTTCCAGAATCACCAGAAAGCTGGCCGAGTGAAAATTCCACAGATAAAAGTGAAGATAAGACACTGACTCGGAGGAGCGGCGGTGGACAGTGTTGAAAGATTCGTGCAGAGAGAGGTTTGGAGCGCGTGCCAGCGGAGAGGGCGGGCGGCTGAAAACCGGCCAGTTTTCTCAAACAGGGAGACAAAGACGTCCCACTGGACTGATTCTCCAGCTCTGGGCGAAGTCCAGGGAACCCACTATCATACGGGGTGAAAACTGGACAGAGGGAGGGCACGCCGAAGCTCGGGTGCTGCCGGGTCTGCCGGCTTGTGGAGAAGGCAGCTTGCGCGAACAGCTCAGCTGCATGACCGCGCAGAGAGCGCTCTGCGACTTGTCTCTCATTCGGAAAACCATCAGTCTGCTTTGTTTTATGACCCTGGGTGAGACATTGGGCGTGCAGAGTCATTTGGGGAGAGTCTGAATTCCCTGGCAGCCGGTGGAGCTCCACAGCGGCTCTCTCTCAGAAGTGCTGGCAGCCATTGCCCCCCCGCACAGAGTCCCTGGGGCCACACAGGGCGGAGCTAACACTGTCTGCTTGGCCCCGAGACTACGCTCACCCAACCTGAGCACAGCTGAGCTTCACAAACAATTGGCCTGGAGGTCAACCCCTCCAAGTGCTAACAACAATTAACCTGAGCTTAACTTCAACAAGACTGCGCAGCCCATATCCACCTGAGGTAACTGGGGAGGCTGAGCCACTGTCCCTTGTAGGACGTCTACCACACAAAGCTAATTGACCAACTCAGGGAAGCAGCCACCATGCAGAGACATGGAAAGAAATCAGATGTGAAAGAAATGGAGGGAAAAAAACGACTGGACATGGAATTCAAAACCACGGTTATAGGGTTTTTAAAGAGGCTCCAACAAAAGGTCGAGGCCTATAAGGAAATAAGCAAGACCACAAAGGAAATGATCAAGACCAATGTGGAAATCAATGAGTCCTACAAGGAAATGAACAAGACCCTCAAGGATATGAACGAGACCTGCAAGGAAATGATCAAGACCAATGTGGAAATGAAGGAGACTCTCAAGGATATAAAGGAGACTCTCAAGGATATGAAAAAGGACCAACCAGAAATTAAGCATACACTGACTGAAATAAAAAATATTATACAAAGACCTAAAAGTGCTCTGGAGCACCCCAAGAACCAAGTTAAAGATTTGAAATACAAAGAAGCAAAATCCACTCAGCTGAAAAAGCAAGTAACCAAAAGAATCCAAAAAATTGAAGATAGTGTAAGGGGCCTCTGGGACAACCTCAAGCATACCAACATCCGAATTATAGGGGTGCCAGAAAAAGAGAGAGACCAAGACAATGAAAACCTATTTGAAGAAATAGTGACCGAAAACTTCCCACACCTGGTGAAAGAAATTGACCTAGGAGTCCAAGAAGCGCACCGAACCCCAATATATAGGAACCCTAAGAGGACCACACCAAGGCACATCATAATTAAAATGCCAAGAGCAAAAGACAAAGAGAGAATATTAAAAGCAGCAAGAGAGAAACAGTTGGTTACCTATAAGGGAGCACCCATACGATTGTCAGCGGATTTCTCAACAGAAACGATGCAGGCCAGACGGGAGTGGCAAGAAATATTCAAAGTGATGAACAGCAAGAATCTACAACCAAGATTACTCTATCCAGCAAAGCTATCATTCAGAATTGAAGGCCAGATAAAGTGCTTCGCAGATAAGAAAAAGCTAAAGGAGTTCATCACCACCAAACCAATATTATATGAAATGCTGAAAGATATTCTTTAAGAAGAGGAAGAAGAAGAAGATAAAAGTGCAAACTGGGAACAACAAATACACATCTATCAACAAATGTATCTAAAAATCAAGTGAATTAATAAGCTGATGAACAGGATGAACTGGTGAATGTAACAGAATCACGGACATAGAGAGGGAATGGACTGACAACTCTTCGGGAGAAAGGGGGTGTGGGAAGTGCAGCAAGAGACTGGACAAAAATCATGCAACTATGGGAGAGGACAGTGGAGGGGGGTGAGGGCGGAGGGTGGGATGGGTACCAGGTGGAGTTGAACTATAGGGGGGAAAAAAGGAACAATGTAATTAATAAACTGAACAATAAAGATAAATAAATAAATAAATAAAAATAAATAAAATAAAAACATATATTTTTTAAAAGACTAAGTAGGAAGTGCGGTTAAGGCAAGCAAGGCTGAAAGACACGATGCACAGACTCAGCAATCAGAGAAAACGTTAGGCTCTGTCTGGGAAGTCCTGACGAAGCGGGCGGATGGGTGCAGCGCACAGCGGAGGCAGCCAGAGGTACGAGTGGTCAGAATTTGACCTTGTATCTGCCTGCAATAGCGAACCACAGAGCTCAATGGAGTTTTAGTGTCTTTCAGAACTGCAGTTATATTGCTTCAATTAAATACATTAATGAGCGGCTACAAAAATGGCAGCTTGCATTGAAAACATAAAAGGTGGGCGTGGCTCACTGGTTGAGGGTCAACCTATGAACCAGGAAGTCACCTTAGATTCCCAGTCAGGGTACAGGCCAGGGTTGTGGGCTCGATCCCCAGTGTGGGGCGTGCAGGAGGCAGCCGATCAGTGATTCTCTCTCATCATTGATCTTTCTCTTCCTTTCTCTTCCCCTCTGAGATCAATAAAAATATGTTTAAGAAACCATAAAGTATTACACATTTGGGTGTTGTTTATACAGCAGTTTATATTTCTAAGAAACTTAAAGCATTTTGATAAGTTAACCGGATGCTCCTTTTAATACCCACACACCAATTGTTTAATAGTTTATTGTGATCCAAAAGCTTTAGCCCGGGTCATGTCTGAATTTCCACAAATTCCGAGTTAGCACAGTCCGAATCAATGACGTTCTACTCTCCTGTAGCTCCCTGTGTCCTGCAGTCTTTCTGTCAGTGCAGTGACAGTCTGACTGCTTAGTGGCAATTGGGGCAATTTATCAAATCTCTCTCTTTCCGAGTTTCCTCATCTGGGAATAATGATATCTACCTTATGGAGTGTTGTAAGGATTCGTTAAGATTAGGCATGTAAAACCATATTTATTGTATTGCACAGTCAGCAGTAAACCTTTGAAAAGTGCAACAACAACAACAACAACAACAAACACCACCAACAACAAACAAAAACAAAGATCAGGCATGTAGAGCATTTTGCATCGTGCCTGGCACAAACTATGCACTTGGTCTGTGCTGCTTAGTATTTTTTACTATGACTCCTAGACAGAATATAGGACATTGACAGTCTGTTCCTTTTTGAAAATATGGTAAAACTAGTGGACAGATTTGTGCACAGATTCGTGCACATTGAAAGAAAATAATTAGAAGAAATATTTTAATATAGCTATTCGTCCTTTTTCTATAATAGAAGTGTCAAAGATTAAAGAAATTTAGGAAAATGTATATGAAAATAATATATAAGTTGATTAATAAACAATAACATGATATAACAACAAAGAAATGATACAAAAACAAAAACATGAGATAAAAACAACATTGATAAAAACAATGACTGATAAAGTGATTAAACTTATTCTAATATCTCCCTGTATGCCACATTAACAGTGAAAACACTTCAGAGTGCTTGACTGATTTCCCTTGTGATGAAGTATTTACAACTTTAATTTTAACGTCACACGCTCTCCGAACTCGAGAGAAAGCAACATATAACTGACCGTGTGCGAAAACGGGTTCGGGTGAAAATATTCCTACTCTGTCTAGAATTTGTCCTTGTGATTTACTAATAGTCATCACAAATGCTGGCATTACAGGAAACTGTCTTCGAATTAATTTAAATGGGAGGCCAGTGTCAGGCGGGGACAAATATCATGCTTGCTTGAGTCAACGTTTATTTTCAAATTGCCAGTGCACATCATGTGTGCAGACTGGTCAGCTGGATGGTCAGGCGGACGAATGGTCAGTCACTTAGCCTTTTATATAGCTAGATTACTTGCCAGTGTTTGCACATTGGATGTTATCTGAGGAAACGATGTTTCAGAAACATTTCAAAACTGCATCCTCATGTTCATAAGTAAGTTGTGGGGAAAGCAAGTGTATGTCATGGGCTGTCTTCATGGTGTCACATCATCCGAGCACGCTCCAAGCTTTACACGGGAAGGTGACTTCTCTGTTTTTAAATGGTGGCCTTCGTGTATGAAGACTTTAAGCAAAGGAGCATGTAAAAGTCCATTGTCTATTTTATTTTTATTTTTATTTTTTATTGGTTTTAGAGATTGAGAGAGACAGAGAGATAGAAACATCACTGATGAAAGAGAATCATTGATCTGCTGCCTCCTGCATGCCCCACACTGGGGATCAAGCCCGCAACCCAAGGCCTGTGCCCTTGGCCGGAATCGAACCCGGCACCCTTCAGTCCACAGGCTGACGCTCTATCCACTGAGCTGCACCGGCGAGGGCTGTTTATTTTATTTTAGACACTACAAGGATAAATATAGATTATTGCTTAACCTTCCGCATGCTTTGATTTTAATCTGAAAACTCCACTCTATCGTTTTCAAAGCAAATTAGAAAATGCTTTCTCTCCATCGGCTCTTCAGGAGAGCCTGGGAAGGTGCAATGACGCTTTTCCAAATCCTGTAGCATTCACTCAGCAGTCCCCGCCACACCGGTCCATGCTGGAAGGACACCATTGTTCCTTCCCCCCAAGAACCGAGGACGATGTGGGGAGCTGAGGGAAGGATGGCTTTGCAGCTGCTGGACCCACCGGTGCCGCTCAAATTCCAGCCAAAACAGCTGCCACCTCCCCCCGTGTCCTGTGTTTAAAAAGTGGCAGAGCCTCTGATATCACTGCCCACATCTCAGACATCACATCGAAGGCTGGCCCCACTTTGCGCCTCTCGCGGAGCCGGGGTTACTCCCTCTGGTGGGCACGGAGGGCTCCTGTCTGCACCCAGCTCTCCCCGCCTCGCAGCCCCGTCTCATCTCAGCACCATGTAGAACAGTAGTAAGTGTAGAACAGTAGTAAGTTTAAAACAGTAGTAAGTTTAGAACAGTAGTAAGTTTAAAACAGTAGTAAGTTTAGAACAGTAGTAAGTTTAGAACAGTAGTAAGTTTAAAACAGTAGTAAGTTTAGAACAGTAGTAAGTTTAGAACAGTAGTAAGTTTAAAACAGTAGTAAGTTTAGAACAGTAGTAAGTTTAGAACAGTAGTAAGTTTAAAACAGTAGTAAGTGTAGAACAGTAGTAAGTGTAGAACAGTAGTAAGTTTAAAACAGTAGTAAGTTTAGAACAGTAGTAAGTTTAAAACAGTAGTAAGTTTAGAACAGTAGTAAGTTTAGAACAGTAGTAAGTTTAAAACAGTAGTAAGTTTAGAACAGTAGTAAGTTTAGAACAGTAGTAAGTTTAGAACAGTAGTAAGTTTAGAACAGTAGTAAGTTTAGAACAGTAGTAAGTTTTAAACTTTAGTAAGTTTAGAACAGTAGTAAGTTTAGAACAGTAGTAAGTTTAGAACAGTAGTAAGTTTAGAACAGTAGTAAGTTTAGAACAGTAGTAAGTTTAGAACAGTAGTAAGTTTAGAACAGTAGTAAGTTTAGAACAGTAGTAAGTTTAGAACAGTAGTAAGTTTAGAACAGTAGTAAGTTTAGAACAGTAGTAAGTTTAGAACAGTAGTAAGTTTAGAACAGTAGTAAGTTTAGAACAGTAGTAAGTTTAGAACAGTAGTAAGTTTAGAACAGTAGTAAGTTTAGAACAGTAGTAAGTTTAGAACAGTAGTAAGTTTAGAACAGTAGTAAGTTTTAAACTTTAGTAAGTTTAGAACAGTAGTAAGTTTAGAACAGTAGTAAGTTTAGAACAGTAGTAAGTTTAGAACAGTAGTAAGTTTAGAACAGTAGTAAGTTTAGAACAGTAGTAAGTTTAGAACAGTAGTAAGTTTAGAATAGTAGTAAGTTTAAAACAGTAGTAAGTTTTAAACTTTAGTAAGCTTTAAACTTTAGTAAGTTTAAAACAGTAGTAAGTTTAAAACAGTAGTAAGTTTAGAACAGTAGTAAGTTTAGAACAGTAGTAAGTTTAAAACAGTAGTAAGTTTAAAACAGTAGTAAGTTTTAAACTTTAGTAAGTTTAAAACAGTAGTAAGTTTAAAACAGTAGTAAGAATCGAGGGAATTACCTGGAGGACAGTTCTACACACAATTCCCAGTGTATGGCCCCTCTTCTTGCTCCTGGGTGAGATTTCCTGACCGATGTTGGCATGTCTAAAGCAATTCCAGCCGAAACCGGTTTGGCTCAGTGGATAGAGCGTCGGCCTGCGCACTGAAAGGTCCCAGGTTCGATTCCGGTCAAGGGCGTGTACCATGGCTGCGGGCACATCCCCAGTGGGGGGTGTGCAAGAGGCAGCTGGTCAATGTTTCTCTCTCATCGATGTTTCTGACTTTCTATCCCTCTCCCTTCTTCTCTGTGAAAAATCAATAAAATATATATATTTTAAAATAAAGCAATTCCAGCTTTAGACATGCCAGCAGGAATGGAGTGGCCACAGCCTCCTGTGACCATCTGCCTCCCGCCCACCAACGAGGAGGCCCTGGACCCCTTTCCGTGTCTAGGATGCCAAGCTAAGATGGTCTAGGGCAGTGGTCGGCAAACTCATTAATCAGCAGAGCCAAATATCAACATGACAACGATTGAAATTTCTTTTGAGAGCCAAATTTTTTTAACTTAAACTTCTTCTAACGCCACTTCTTCAAAATAGACTCACCCAGGCCGTGGTATTTTGTGGAAGAGCCACACTCAAGGGGCCAACGAGCTGCATGTGGCTCTCGAGCCACAGTTTGACGACCACGGTTCTAGGAGGCTGGGCTGAGGCCTGGGAAGACTCTGAGGTGACCCAGGGCAGAAGTCACAGACCAGCGAGACCTGTGCCATATTGTAGCTGTCGGACAGGTCTCCCTGGTGCGTAGTGTTAACAGGCTTGAGTTAACTGTCGCCTTTCAAAATGGAAAGATATTACAGAAGAATGTGGACCGGGTCAGATCTGATGACCCGGGGCTGGGCTGCTCCCTGAGTGAGGAGAACTCAGCTCCCAGCCTCACCCAGCTCAGTTCCTTCCTTTGTGTTATTGGCCTGGTTGGTACCTCTGGGCCTTTGAGTCCATGATGCTCATCATGGTACGTTAGTGTGAGTTCGGGGCCCAAGATGCAGAGCATGAGTTAGGGGCTTGACCTGTGATCTACAACGTGTGTTAGGGACCTGAGGTTCAGGGCCTGTGTTAGGGACCTGACCTCTGACCCGGAGTGTGAGGTAGGGACCTGACCTCTGACCCAGAGTGTGAGTTAGGGACCTGACCTCTGACCTGAGTGTGAGTTAGGGACCTGACCTCTGACCCGGAGTGTGAGTTAGGGACCTGACCTCTGACCTGGAGTGTGAACTAGGGACCTGACCTCTGACCTGGAGTGTGAGGTAGGGACCTGACCTCTGACCCGGAGTGTGAGGTAGGGACCTGACCTCTGACCCGGAGTGTGAGTTAGGGACCTGACCTCTGACCTGGAGTGTGAGTTAGGGACCTGACCTCTGACCTGGAGTGTGAGTTAGGGACCTGACCTTTGACCTGGAGTGTGAGTTAGGGACCTTACCTCTGACCCGGAGTGTGAGTTAGGGACCTGACCTCTGACCCGGAGTGTGAGTTAGGGACCTGATCTCTGACCCGGAGTGTGAGTTAGGGACCTGATCTCTGACCCGGAGTGTGAGTTAGGGACCTGACCTCTGACCTGGAGTATGAGGGGCCTTGATTCGAGTTCTACAGGTTGGAGCCAGGCCATGATTTCGGAACAAATCCAAATCCCTGCAAAGATCTTCCTGGAGATTTTTTAAACCAGCAGTGACTTATCTCTGAGGGCGACTTCGTTTGAAATGATGGTTTGCAGAGCGTCGGCCTGCTCTCTCCTCTGAGCCAAACCAGTTAGAGCCATACCGTCTTTCTCACGTTTAGGATGTGGTTAGGATGTGGCTGCGGGCACATCCCCGGTGGGGAGTGTGCAGGAGGCAGCTGGTTGATGTTTCTCTCTCATCTCATTGATGTTTCTAACTCTCTATCCCTCTCTCTTCCTCTCTGTAAAAATCAATAAAATTTAAAAAAACAAAGGAGAAGAGGGTGTGGGGGATAAACACGGATGGATTTGGGAAAGGACGCAGCACAGACAGAACGGCCTGGGGGAACTGGGACGGGGTGGGGGGGTAGGAGTAGGGGTGGACCCTGCTCGCCTGACTCCTTGGTGGACTCATGTGCGGACTCATCTGATGGAAGGAGATGACTCTGGGTGGAGAGCACACAACACAGCACACGGTGATGTGCCACAGACTGTGCACCTGAAGCCCGGATAGTGGATCTCTGTGTGATTTTATTTACCAGTGTCACCCCGATAAATTCAGTTAAAATCTTGTTTCTGTTGTTGAATGCCAAATGTCATTTAAAAAATAATTCAAAAAAAGTGAAGTGATCAAGCCGAAACCGGTTTGGCTCAGTGGATAGAGCGTCGACCTGCGGACTGAAAGGTCCCAGGTTCGATTCCGGTCAAGGGCATGGACCTTGGTTGCGGGCACATCCCCAGTGGGGAGGTGTGCAGGAGGCGGCTGATCAATGTTTCTCTCTCATCGATGTTTCTGGCTTTCTGTCCTCTCCCTTCCTCCCTGTGAAAAATCAATAAAATATATATTTTTTAAAAAGACATAGTGGTCACAATTCTATGTCTACCAGCGCGTTAAGTTGCTGTTGCCTTTTTCCTGAAATAAATTTAGAAAATACATGTTTCCTACTCACCGGTATTATTTCTAATATCGCTAGAAATAACACACGATTCCGCTTTACGGGTGTGCACGTGTCTCTCTGCGTTTGACATTCCAGCGTCCCCACACCCGGAGGCCGTCCGCATCGGATCCATCCCGGACATAGTGCCCGAAGTGGAGGCGTACTACCGCCGAGGCTACGTCGTGGGGGCCATCCACCCGGTCCTGCAGCCCGTGCGCCCGCGGAGACACCTGCCCGCCAGCCGCCTGTACAGGGCCGTGCTGTCGCGCCCCAAGTTCAGGTGAGCCTGCCGCGAGGGCGGTGCTCTTTGGCCGAAAGAACAGAAAGCTTGAGCAACGTGACGGGGGTGAAGATCGGCACGCGGCTCGGGTTTCGGGCCCGTTTCCAGGGGTTAGCCGGGTGGGGAAGGAAGTTCCATTTCCTCCCTCACGAGGCCTCCCTGGGTCTCGGCCTGCGGACAGGCAGGTCCCAGGTGAGGAAGCCGGACAAAGGGAAGGGAGCGGCCTGGAGACGCATGTGGGCCTCACAGGGTAGCGCAGCTCCAAGTCCATAAAAACAGTTATTACATAAGTTAATTTAATACTCTGGGGTCCACTGTCTCGGAGCATTTTTAACTGCCCGAGTGGTCTTATTACAGGGGTCAGACACCGCCTCTGCCTTCTAAAACGGTTACTTCCCAAGGCCTACGTGCCACATTCTTACAAACGGGATAGAGCTCTTATCAGATATATATATATATATATATATATATATATATATATATATATATATATCCTATATAATAAAAGGGTAATATGCAAATAGGCCAATGGCAAAACAACTGAACGCCCAATCAAAGCGTAATACGCTAATGATATGCTAAGCATGCTCAACCACTCACTATGACATGCACTGACCACCAGGGGGCAGATGCTCCGACCAGTAGGTGAGCTTGCTGCTGGGATCCGGCCCATCAGGACTAGGCGAGATGGGCCAGACAAGCCCTTGTGCCCTCCTGCAGTCCCTCCCCGGCTCTGATCATGCACTGGTGAGGTCCCTCGGCCTGATCTGTGTCCTTTCCAAAGCCGGGACCCCTCGGGGGACATAGGAGAACCGGTTTGGCCCGATCCTCGCAGGCCAGGCCAAGGGACCCCACTGGTGCACGAATCCATGCACCAGGCCTCTAGTGTGTGTCTGTGTGTGTGTGTGTATAGTATTGAGTTCAGAAAGGAAGGGAGGGGGAGAGAGAAACATCAATGATGAGAGAGAATCACTGATCAGCTGCCTCCTACATGCCCCACACGGGAATGGAGCCCATGACCCAGGCCTGTGTCCTGACCAGGAATTCTGGTTCACAGGCCAACACTCAGCCCCTGGGTCACACCAGCTGGGCTTGTCGGCCTTAAAAATTAGGAGGTAAAAGCCATTTATTTTAGTTTACTCTTTGAAATAGTTCCTTTCCCAAACAACACTGCAAACACTTTTTTTGCCAGACTGGCTTGTAAGTTGAAAGTTTTCAGAAGGTTGCTCCTTCCGGTGATGGGAACAACCAGCCCGTTTTCTCTGACTCCCATTTCATCTTTAAGCCGCTCTTCAGCTGTGTCTGCCAAACCACCTCACAGACCAGGGTAAAACCCGCGTTTTCTCTTTCCAGAAAGAGACTAATGACCAGCCACCTTTACTCTGAAAGGGCTAAGCAGAGAAGAAAAGATGACATAAGAAGAGTGAAATGGAAGCAAGTGAACATTTTTAAAATGTCCGAGGTGTGCTGACCCGTGTCCGATGGGGTGCATACAGGCGGCGGCCTCGCCAGGCACCCCAAACAAACACGCCATGGTCACCCCAAACTAACACACCATGGTCACCCCAAACAAACACGCCGTGGTCACCCCAAACTAACACGCCGTGGTCACCCCAAACTAACACACCATGGTCACCCCAAACAAGCACGCCGTGGTCACCCCAAACTAACACGCCGTGGTCACCCCAAACTAACACGCCGTGGTCACCCCAAACAAGCACGCCATGGTCACCCCAAACTAACACGCCGTGGTCACCCCAAACTAACACACCATGGTCACCCCAAACTAACACACCATGGTCACCCCAAACAAGCACGCCGTGGTCACCCCAAACAAGCATGCCATGGTCACCCCAAACTAACACGCCGTGGTCACCCCAAACAAACACGCCGTGGTCACCCCAAACAAGCACGCCGTGGTCACCCCAAACTAACACACCATGGTCACCCCAAACAAGCACGCCGTGGTCACGCAGTAGGAGCACATTCCTACTTACAAACCTTACTAGCCACACGCAGTACTTTTCTCGTTTAGCCTCACTAAAATAGACTCAGCAGCGCCCTGCCAACAAGGCCAGGACTAAGAAAAGGGTAAAACTCAGAGAAGAAAACAAACAAACAAACAAAAACCACGGGACAATACTGACTGCCTTTGAGTGAGGTTTTCGCTGGGCTTTTGTACCATAATGAGGTACACCAGCCACCCAAAATCACTGCTCCGGACGCCTGTTCAAACCACAGACATGAAATGTTTCTGCTGTATTACATCGGAAATTGCTGTCACAGAGATTCACATTCAGGACATTTAAATTAATAAAGCGACTGTGTTTGGGGAAATTAATTTAATAGGGAATTGAATGGAAATTTTGAGCGAATAAAAGTGACGGTGTTTTTGTGGTATTTTGGCCCAAGAAGACAGGCGTTAGGCTCGAAATGACAAAACAAAGAAATGATCGCTTTGACCTTACTTGCTGCTCATGCATTTGCACGTGAGCAAATGAGCTTAAACTCAGCCGCCGGCTCCCGGCGCCCGACCCTGCACCCTTCTCTGTTGCAGCCCGAAGCTCTCAGCGGCGCCCGGCGGACAGAGGCTCCCCCGGCTGGTGATCGAGGAGTGTCCGCTAGCGGACCAGACGCAAGCCAACGACGTGGCAAAAGAGCTGATAGAAAAGGTACTAAGTGTATACATTGCTCTTGTGGGATATCGGGAAATCGTGGTATTTCTTCTCCATCGATTCCCTTTCTTGTTTGAAAAAGAACAGGGAAGCCCTAACCGGTGTGGCTCAGTGGATAGAGCGTCGGCCTGCGGACTGAGAGGTCCCAGGTTCGATTCCGGTCAAGGGCACGTGCCTTGGCTGCGGGCACATCCCCGGTGGGGAGTGTGCAGCAGGCAGCCGATCGATGTTTCTCTCTCATCGGTGTTTCTCTCTCCCTACCTCTCTGTAAAAAAAAAATCAATAAAATATATTTTTTAAAAGATCAGGGAAATAATAGGTGATTTGTTCTACCAGAATTTAAAACATACTGAAGTTACCAAATTAAAGTGCAGAGTTAAAAACCATATTATACTTTTCCATGTCGAAAAGTAGACATAGAGGCCCATGAAACAGAATGGAAATGCCGGAAATAAACGTATACACAAAGAAGTTTCATAATGAACCTGAAGAAATAAAAGGGGGCAACCATTACTTAGTAAGTGCCACAGAGGGGGGGAGTATGGGCAGAGGTTGTGTAGGCAACACAGGCTGCATGTTTCCAATGAGATAAAGAGGTCGTTGTTAAGTATAAAAATCTGAAGGGAAATGAAGGAGTAGACGTAGTCAATTATAAATAGACTAGGGGCCCGGTGCACAAAATCCGTGCACTGGGGGTGGGTAGAGCGTCGAACCTGCCCCCTCACACAGACTGGGAGCCCTCTGGCCGAGGCTTTAGGCCCTGGGCACCCAGCTATCGCCCTGCAATGGGGCAGACGGCTGGCTCCATCCCAGCCCCGTCCCCCCCCCCCACACACACACACACACACACATCCCGCCCCTCTGGCCGGGACCTTAGCCCCAGCCAGCTGGCAGACCGACGCTCTATCCACTGAGCCAAACTGGTCAAGGTGAGATGAGGCTTTTATAAACAACGCACACATACTGTTTACTGCTGCTGTTCTGGGAACTTTTTCTTTCCCCTTGGGGTAAATCCACGCCAGAACATTTCTTTCGAAAACAAAAATGTGACGACTAATTTAGTCTGGATGGATGAGCGTCAGAGCTCCTGTTCTGCTTCTGACTTCCCGGAGGCGGCTCAGGCCCCGCCGACACAGGACAGCGCTGTGCCCAGCGATCGGAGGCACCGTTATTCCGGAGACACGCCGGGAACACGCCCGGCGCTGAGCGGGGCCGTGTGCGCCAGGGGCCGGGGCGCAGGCGTGTGGGGAGCCGTATAAAGAGCTGCTTGTTCAACGGCTGCATTTTAAGTCGTGTTGACCTTATATCAACGTGTGCTCTGTTTTTAAAAGTAGGCTCACCAGTGTGTTTGCCCAGGATTTTTTAATAAAAATAACATTGGAAAACATCCATCTTCCAACTTAAAACATGGGGGGGAAAACAGTTAACAGAGTCTGTTTGTTACCAGACTTTTCCAGATGAAACTTCCTAATAATAATAATTTTTTTTTAAGTTTCTCCGCTTTTTCACCCAAATCAACGTGTAAGAGTAGAACAGTGGTCGGCAAACTCATTAGTCACCAGAGCCAAAGATCAACAGTGCAACGACTGAGCTTTCTTTGGAGAGCCACATTTATTTTTTTTTATATATGTATTTTATTGATTTTTTACAGAGCGGAAGGGAGAGGGATAGAAAGTCAGAAACATCGATGAGAGAGAACCATCGATCAGCTGCCTCCTGCACGCCCCCTACTGGGGATGTGCCCGCAGCCAAGGTACATGCCCTTGCCGGAATCAAACCCGGGACCCTGCAGTCCACAGTCCGACGCTCTATCCACTGAGCCAAACCGGTCTCGGCAAGAGAGCCACATTTTTTAAACTTAAACTTATTCTAACGCCACATCTTCAAAACAGACTCGCCCAGGCCGTGGTATTTTGTGGAAGAGCCACACTCAAGGGGCCAAAGAGCCGCATGTGGCTCGCGGGCCGCGGTTTGCCGACCGCTGGACCAGAGACAGCCCTGGCGGCGAATGGCCGTTCCTGCAGGAGCCTCGCCTCCTCTCCCGGCTCCGGATGTAGAGACAGCCTGTGGTTCTGTTCAGGCTTCGAGCCCTGTCACCTGTCGGAGCGACTTATGGGACTGAGTCGATGGCACTGTGTCCGCCTCGCCCTCGATCCCGCTCGCACACCAACACGTCCTGCTCCGCTATCCCCTCCTCCAGCAGAGCGACAGGAAAGGTGCCCCCCGCTAACGGACACTGCCCTCTGGTCTAGCCCCTTCTTCTGCCATTTCGTTTCTGGCTCTAGCCGTTCACAGTTGCAACCTCCACCGTGACTTCCCCTCCCAGGTACCGTGTGAGACCGTCCATGGAGCCCTGGCTGGTCTGGCTCAGCGGAGTGAGCGCCGGCCTGCAGACGGAAGCACCCCCAGTTGGATTCCAGTCAAGGGCACGTGCCCGCAGACCTCAGTAGGGGGCGTGCAGGAGGCAGACAATCAGTGATTCCCTCTCGTCATTGATGTCTCTGTCTCTGTCTCCCTCTCCCCTTCTCTCTGCAATTAATAAATCCTATCTAGCCGAGACCGGTTTGGCTCAGTGGATAGAGCGTCGGACTGCGGACTGAAGGGTCCCGGGTTCGATTCTGGTCAAGGACATGTACCTTGGCTGCACATCTCCAGTAGGGGGCGTGCAAGAGGCAGCTGATCGATGTCTCTCTCTCATCGATGTTTCTGACTTTCTATCCCTCTCCCTTCTGCTCTGTAAAAAAATCAATAAAATATATTAAAAGTAAATAAATAAATAAATCCTATCTAATAAAGGGTGATATGCAAATTAACCGTCACTCCATCACAAAGCTGGCGGTGCCCATAGCCACAAGATGGCGGCGCCCGGTCCTCTCAGCCCCGCCGGAGACCCCCATCCCCGGGGGGCGGCTGCTGAGAGCAGGCAGCATGAGCGCCCTGGTGGGGTGCTTGCTCTGTTGCCGCGGCGACCAGGCAAGCATTCCGTGCCGGCCACGACGGGCCTCTGGGCCGCGGGCGGGGAGCAGCCAGGCTCCGCTGAGAGCTACTGGTGCACGGATTCGTGCGCAGGGCTACTAGTATTTACATAAAAAAATGAAAGCGTTAACGTAAATGCTTCAACCAGTGGCCACATAAAAGACGTCGCTCTTTCTTTAACTTCTCTAACAAGTCCTTACAGGGCACCTCCAGGCACGAAGCATTCCAACGCAAAGATGATAAGACCCATCCTGCCCTCAGCGTCGCTGCCTGTTTCACCCTCTGGGGCTCGGGGGGACGTGGGCACAGAGGGAACAGAGAAATGAGGCGCAGGCAGAGGAAGGACAAGTGTTGAAAAGGCCCCTCGGGGTCGGCATGGGCCACTGGGGTCACGGCACGGGCACCGGGCCCGTCTCTCCCCGACAGAGGGCGCTCATGGGCTACTTGGCCCAGGCGGGCGGCCGTGGCACCCGGGTCCGAGCGCCAGAGGCCTCCTCGGCCGGGGCGTGGGGTCGGGTTCGTGCATTATGCCCACACCCCAGCCAAGGACCTGCCTGTTAGTGTTTCTCTTTGCCCGCGCCCAACAATGAACTGCCAAGACGGTATTTCTGAACGACTGGTGTCTCTCTGCTTTTTAGCTAATGCCTGTGGTATTCATTCACATGTGTTCAGTGATGTTATTTTTTAAATATGTTTGTATCGATTTCAGAGAGGAAGAGAAAGGGAGAGAGACCGACACAACCATGAGGAGAGAGAGCCATGGGTCGGCTGCCTCCTGCACGCCTGTTTCTGGGGATCGAGCCACTACCCGGGCCCGGGCCCTCGACCAGGAATCGAACCTGCGACCTCCTGGTCCACAGGTCGATGCTCAACCGCCGAGCCACGCTGCTGGGTGGGAAGGTTATTTTTGAGGATTTCTCAGAACAGTTTTTAACTTTGCCTCAGCTAGAGAGACCACTGGTTAGCAGGTCTGCAAAAATCACGCTGCAGAGCTGCCAGTTCTTCCCAAATAGTAGCCTTTTAAAGGAAAACGGGACTCCTGCTTCCGTTCTTTCTAAGCCGTCTGGCTGTTTGAGGAAGGCCTGTTAACAGAGGGCTCAGGCAGGAGGCCCCAGCACAGGTTGCTGGCTTGTTACTGAGTAAGTCCTTAGTCACCAGCAAACGGGTTCCTTGTTCTAAGGCAGGGGTCGGCAAACTCATGAGTCCACAGGGCCAAATATCAACAGGACAACAATTGACATTTCTTTTGAGGCCCAAATTTTTTAAAGTTAAACTTCTTCTAACGCCACTTCTTCAACATAGACTCGCCCAGGCCGTGGTGTTTTGTGGAAGAGCCACCCTCGAGGGGCCAAAGAGCCGCCTGTGGCTCTCGAGCCGCAGATTGCCAACCACGGTTCTAATGGATTTCCTTAAGGCGCCTAAAGGTTGATTGGCAGTCAGCTGACATGAGACCCCTCTGTTGTTCCCCCCATCTCTTCTGAACCCTCAGATCAACGAAGCTTCTCGGCGAGGGAGGAGGTTTGTGGGGCTCCTGGCCCAGCACCCGGAGCCGCTCTGCAACGGGACGGACCCGCCGGGGGATGGAGACGGGGAGCCCGCCCCGCCGGGGCGCCCCTCCGCCCAGGAAAACGGAAGAGGCTGGAGCGAGGGCCCCCTCGGCGGGCCGGCCCGGGAGCCGGGGCCGGAGGGGGCTGTGTGCCAGCGGGAGCCGCCCGGCAGCCCCAGGCCCCCCGCCGCGGCAACGGGAGAAGGTAACGGACTGGGTGAGCAGGGGCACCGCTGGCCGGTGAAACCGGCAGAACAGGGTGCCGGCTTCTGTTGGTCACTCTTTACCCAAGGACATCCTTTCCATTGATTTTGTTTTTATTTTTTTAGAGGAACATCGATGTGAGACACCTCGATCGGTTACCTCTTTTTTAAAAATACATTTTATTGATTTTTACAGAGAGGAAGGGAGAGGGATAGAGAGCTACAAACATCGATGAGAGAGAAACATCGATCAGCTGCCTCCTGCACACCCCCCACTGGGGATGTACCCGCAGCCAAGGTCCATGCCCTTGACCGGAATCGAACCCGGGACCTTTCAGTCCGCAGGCCGGCGCTCTGTCCACTGAGCCACCCCGGATCGGTTGCCTCTTGCATGTGCCCCTTCCCGGGCCAGAGATGGAACCTGCAAGAGCCAGCGCGCCACCCCTCACCGAGCCATGCTGTCCTGGGCTCACCAAGGGCATGTTTTAGGCAAAGCAAGTCTCTAAAGGCGATGGGGACTCAATGAATTTAGATAAACTCATCTTATCCTTTAAAGCCATTGCAGTCAGAAGTGGGGGAGGACAGTTTTCCCATAGCCGTCTCTGGCGTGGCCTGGCAGAGCCACCACACAGGACACTTGGTGCTGAGAACTGTTTCCCGCGAGCCCCGGGCCGGTCCCCTGGGAGGCGAGCCGGGCCTGGGAGCGCAGAGAGGGGTTCTCGGGAGAAAGCTGCTCTGAGTGTCCAGGGACGGCGTGTGACAGTGTTCCTTCAGGCCTCGCCACGGAGGTTCACTCCCTCCTCTGAGTCACGTAGAACGTGCGAATGGCACGTCGTGGTGAAACAAGTAAGGGAACGACGGTGCCTGCACCCTAAAACACCTTCACACGGCCCATTATTGTCCTCTGCCATCTGGCAAGTCTTTTGGAGAAACAGTGTCTCACTCACGTGTTCGGGCTGTTGGGCGTTTTCTCAGACCTTGTCAGACCTGTTTTAAAACGGACTATTGGAGCCCTGGCCGGGGTGGCTCTGTGGGTAGAGCGTCGGCCTGCGGGCTGAAAGGTCCCGGGTTCGATTCCGCTCAGGGGCATGGACCTTGGCTGCGGGCACATCCCCAGTGGGAGGTGTGCAGGAGGCAGCTGATGGATGTTTCTCTCTATCCCTCTCCCTCCCTCTCTGTGAAAAATCAATAAAATATATATATTTTAAAAGCACTCTTGGAGCCCTGGCCGAGGTGGCTCAGCAGATAGAGCGTCGGTCTTCAGACTGAAGGGTCCCGGGTTCGATTCCGGTCAAGGGCATGGACCTCGGTGGCAGGCTCCTACCCGGCCCGGACGCAGGTCGGCCTGTGCGGAAGGCAACCAATGGGTGTGTTTCTCTCACGTCTGTTTTTCTCTGTCTTTCCCTCTCTCTTCCGCTCTCTCTAAAAGATCAATGGAGAACTATCTAACAAGAGAAAAAAGCACTAGAAGAGAAAATCAAAGACTGCGTATGACCTTAGAGATGGGGACAGGCTTAACTTCTGGAATAGGAAGAGGACCGCCCCCTGATGGGAAGGGTGTGCGAGAAGTAACCAAGGGCAGTCTGCCCAGCGCTGAGCCCAGGGCCTGCTGTCCCAACTCTGCACTGAGGTGGTTGCTGTGACGGACTGGGCTGGGGCTGTGGCTGCTCACAGAGGTCACGGGAGCACCCTGGGCGGGCAGGGGGCCTGAGAGGTGCTGAGATCCTGGACTTGACGAAGCCCATGGGACCCGGTCAGCACAATCTCCTTCAAAAGAACCAGGAGCATTCCCCAACTCCCCTCCGACCCATCCCCCACACCACCCTGCCCCTTCCCGGGTCCCAGCTCACCTCCTCTGGCGGCCTCCCTTCCTGCCCCTAAAACACAGGAGAGTGGGAGAGCACGTGGGGCTCTGGTCAGGATGCTGCTCGCGCCCCCCCCCCCCCCACGCTGCCTTTCAGCTGCTGGGGCCCGGTCACCCCGGTTAGAGTCTGTTTCCAGTTCTTTAAGTTCTAAACCCAATAGGCTGCCTACTTAATGTGCGTCCGTCTTTACATTCCACTTCCCGAATAGCTTGCTTTTATTTTTTTAAATATGTTTTATTGATTTTTTTTACAGAGAGGAAGGGAGAGGGATAGAAAGTCAGAAACATCGATGGGAGAGAGAAACATCGATCAGCTGCCTCTTGCACACCTCCGAATGGGGATGTGCCCGCAACCAAAGTACATGCCCTTGACCGGAATCAAACCTGGGACCTTTCCGTCCGCAGGCCAATGCTCTATCCACTGAGCCACACCAGTTTCGGCTGAATAGCTTGTTTTTAGATCATATCGCTCCTAATAACTTTCGGTGGCAGGGGTTCTCAGAACCACTGAGATGGGTTGGGGGTCGGGGGAGCAGGTACCTACAAAAGACCTCTTAGAGAATCTGGTGAAATTCGTGAAACAACCCAGGAAAATGCACACAACACACATACCAAGTACTTGTGTCTGTACCACAAGTGGCGTTAGACTCTCTAAAACACAGTCACGGATGTGGGTCTGCCAGCCCCCCAAATTACAAATTTGCCAGCGTACAGTCAAGAGTAAGACATGACCCAGCAATTCCATGTCTAAGTATGTGTTCTAGGGTGGCTCTCACACGTGTCCAAGGAGACATGAGTAATCGCTGTAGGAACAAAAATTTGGAAGCAGTGTATGTGTCCATCAATAGAGAACGGTAGACTGGAATACTATGCAAACTAAATAACCAAATCTATAAAGTGTTAACTATACTTCAAAAGCATAATATGGAACCAAAAAAAATCAATGTAAAGATTGGCATGTATAGTACGATGCCATTTTTCAGAAGTTTTTTTAACTGTAAGACATCGTATATCACCTGTGGGTATATAAATCTATATTAAAAGGATAAACGATTGCGTGAGAGTGATAAACACCAAGTTCGTGACAGTAGCTACTTCTGGAGAAGCTACTTCTGGAGAAGCTACTTCTGGAGAAGACTACCTAGTGAGCCTCAGCTACATCCGTTTCTCAAGCCTTAACAAAGGCCTGAAGCAAGCATGGCTTCCTTTGACACATGGTTCAGATTTGGAAAAGGTGAGGGGGAGGTGATTTTGTTATTCTCTATGCTTGGTCTGTGCTTGAAATAGCTCGGGATTAATAATAATAAATAAAAAACATTTTAAGAATCTTTTCAGTGAAATTAGAGCTCTTCCCTCTTTCTTCCTTCCGGATGCCCGTCCTCAGACAACAAGCTGTACCTGGTCTTCAACGTGTTTGATGACGAGCCCGCCGGCTGGACCTACCAGGAGGGCATCCTGTCCATGAAAGTCACCAGGAAGGGACCCGTCATCAGCACACTCGACGCCGACTGGCTGGAGTTAACGACATTCTATTACAAGCAAGGGCTGACTCTAATCGACTCCTTTGTATGCTGGGAAACCCCGAAAGGTACGTTTTCAATTATGACATGTTAGTATCTTTTTAAAAAATATATGTATTTTATTGATTTTTTACAGACAGGACGGGAGAGGGATAGAAAGTCAGAAACATCGATGAGAGAGAAACATCCATCAGCTGCCTCCTGCACACCCCCCACTGGGGATGTGCCCGCAGCCAAGGTCCGTGCCCCTGACCGGAATCGAACCCGGGACCCTTCAGTCCGCAGGCCGACGCTCTACCCATATCTGGCTTCGGCGATATGTTCGTATCTTTAAACACTGACCTGCCGTTAGAGGGGGTGGAAATGTGTTCGCCTCTCGAGTTCTGTGGCTGAAGGACAGTCACTGCTCCCGAGGAAACGGTCCAGGCCTCGCCCAGCTCTGCGGCTCCGTGTGAAGCTCACCCCCCCGGCGGCAGACTGGACGTGACGTTTGCCGATGGGCTGTAACGGTCGGGACGAGGCAGACCATGTGGGACGGATTCGTGGGCTGTCCAAGTGCGATGTTCGCCCACAACCCAGTCGGCCTTTCGACGCCATTTGAGAATTACCTCCCCAGCGATGACGCCGCCCCCGTTTTGGACCCTACCTCCCGGATTCTCTCTATATCTTGTCTTGGAAACTTTTGCCTCCGGCAATGATGTTGATCTCACGTCCTTTTCTGCCTTCCCCCAGCTTTCCTGTCTCAGCCTTCCTCTTTTAGCTCCAAAGACCATCTGTGATCATCCACCTACGTCACACAGTCAGCCAAGCAACAAACAGAACTCCCAAATGACTCTCTCGGGAAAGTGTCTTTCGAGAGGTGAGAGCTGAAAGGAAGGGAAAATATATAGCAAGGAAGCTGGAAACACAGAAGGATGGAGGCCATTAAACCAGAAGGGGGGCTTCCGGCGTGGATCCCGTCCGGGCGGGGTGGGGCAGGCGGCAGTTAGGTGAGGCGTGTCATGAGCATCTCCATTTCCGCCGGCGCTCCGACTGTAGCCGTGTCAGTGTGTTATGATGCCATCTCGTACCAGCCTGGCTACCGGAATCCCCAGTAGTAAAGGGAAATACTCAAGACTCTCCAGCACAGATGATGGCTACATTGACCTTCAGTTTAAGAAAAGCCCTCCTAAGATTCCATGTAAGGCCATTGCGCTTGCTACAGTACTGTTTTTGATTGGCACCTTCCTCATCATCACAGGCTCCCTCCTGCTTGCGGGCTATATCAACAAAGGGGCGAAGAGATTACAGTCACATTGCTCTGCAGAAGGAACACATCTAAAAACAAACTGGGCATTACTATTGGACTTTGCAATAGCAGCACTGTCACAATAAAATGGCTGTATATGGATTTTAAGAAGTATATCTAATTAAGAAGTATATCTAACTAGGTCCTTCGCTGTTTAAAACTATTATATGGCCACCAGATGTTTATTTGGTATGCAGTCTGAGTTTGAACACGACCTCAGGACTGCACCTTCAGTTCACTTTCATTGCAGCATGCAGTATAAATCCCAGGAGTATAATAAATTATCTATTAATCACATTATAAAAATTGAAAGTGGAAGTGAGATCCACCTGCAACAAATACTATTTTACCTTGCGTGGTTTATAAATACTACTTTATAAAAAAGGATAATGAGGAGGAACACCAAGATGGCGGCATAGGTAAACACCTATTGTTCTGCCCCGTGCAACAATTTAAGAACTACAACGTAACAGCAGAACAGACAGCACCCAGAGTCACCAGAAAGCTGGCTGAGTGAAAACTCCACAAATAAGAGTAAAGGTGGGACACTGAGACTCAGAGGAGCGGCAGGAGCACAGCCTTTTAGACGGAAACATGTTAGGAGCCGTCCTGGTCGCGCGCGGGCTGGGGCTGGAGCAGCAACCCCGGCCGGATTTCACCAATGGGGAGGGTGGAGATGTCCCACTACATGGATTCCCCAGCGCCAGGCGAGGTCCGAGGTCCGGGGTACGTGGAGACATCCCACTGCACAGATTCCCCAGTGCCAGGCGAGGTCTGAGGTCCGGGGGACGCACCCTGGAAGCGGGGCGCGGCAGAGGCTCCTAGTCTGTGAGAAACCCAGAGGCTGGGAAAAGAAGTTTCCACGCAAGGGTAGCGCAAACCCGCGACTTGCCCCCTGGAAACTTGTCTCCTGGTTCCGGAAACCATCTATTTTACAACCCTGGGCTAGACTTTTGGTGTGCAGACACATTTGGGGAAAGGCAGAGTTGTCTGGCAAGGGGAAGAGACTAGCAGCTTTCTCTTGGAGGTGCCTGCAGCCATCCCAATCCAATATAGACCCGCGAGCGCGCGCGCCGCATAGGACATAGCTGACACTGAGGCTGCCTGCGCAGCTCAGAGACTCCGCCCATCCAACCTGAACACAGTCTCCCTTCACAGCCAATTGGCCTGGAGGTCAAACCCTCCTAGGGCTAACAACAACAAGCTGGGTTTAAATTCAAATACACTGAATACAACCCATAAAGGATTGCAGTAAGAGTACCCACCTCAGGTAACTGGGGAGACTGAGCCACTGTCCCTTTGAGGATATCCACCACATAAAGCAGCCACCATGCAGAAATATGGAAAGAAATCAGGTGTGAAAGAAATGGAGGAGAAAAGACGACAAGACATAGAGTTCAAAACCATGGTTATAAGGCTTTTCAAGAGGCTCCTACAAAAGGCCGATCAACTTAATGAGAATTACCAGGAAATAAACAAGACCAACCAGGAAATGAATGAGAATTACAAGGAAATGAATGAGACCCTCAAGGAAATGAACAAGACCTCTGAGGATACAAACCAGACCCTCACGGATAAAAAAAAGGACCAACTAGAAATCAAGCATACACAGACTGAAATAAAAAATATTACACAAAGTCCTAAAAGCAGTCCAGAGGGCCACAAGAACCAAGTCAAATATTTGAAATACAAAGAAGCAAAATCCACTCAGCTGGAAAAGCAAGAAACAAAAAGAATTCAGATAATTGCAGATAGCGTAAGGGGCCTCTGGGACAACCTCAAGGATGCAATATCCGAATTATTGGGGTCCCAGAAAAAGAGAGAGACCAAGACAATGAAAACCTACTTGAAGAAATAGTGACTGAAAACTTCCTCCACCTGGTGAAAGAAACTGACTTAAAAGCCCAAGAAGTACACAGAACCCCAAAATATAGGAATCTAAAGAGGACCACACCAAGACACATCATAATTAAAATGCCAAGAGCAAAAGACAAAGAGAGAATATTAAAAGCAGCAAGAGAGAAACAGTTGGTTACCTACAGGGGAGCACCCATATGATTGTCAGTGGATTTCTCAACAGAAACTATGCAGGCCAGACGGGAGTGGCAAGAAATATTCAAAATAATGAATAGCAAGAATCTACAACCAAGATTACTCTATCCAGCAAAGCTATCATTCAGAATTGAAGATCAGATGAAGTGCTTCGCAGATAAGAAAAAGCTATAGGAGTTCATCACCACCAAACCAGAATTATATGAAATGCTGAAAGATATTCTTTAAGAAGAGGAAGAAGAAAAAGGTAAAAGTGCAAACTAGCAACAACAAATACACATCTATCAACAAATGAACATAAAAATCAAGTGAACTGACAGGCTGATGAACAGGATAAACTGGTGAATATAACAGAGACATGGACATAGAGAGGGAATGGACTGACAATTCTTGGGGAGAAAAGTGTTGTTGGAAGTGCAGCAAGAGACTGGACAAAAATCTTGCAACAATGGGAGAGGACATTGGGGAAGGGGAGGTGAGGGTGGAGGGTGGGATGGGTACAGGGTGGAGGGGAGATATAGGGGGATAAAAAGGGGAAACAATGTAATTAATAAGCTGAACAATAAAGAAAAAAGGATAATGATATTAAAATAAAAATAAAAATAAATAAACCGAAGGGGCCCGACCCATGCGGCTCAGGGGTGGCGTGTCGAGCCTGAGCCAGGAGGTCCCCGTCCGGTTCCGGTCAGGCCACAGGCCCGGGGCGTGACCGCCATCCCCCGCAGGAGGTGCACAGGAGGGAGCCCATCACCGTCGGTGTTCCTCTCTCATCAATGTCCCCCTCTCTCTCAAATCAATAAAAACATGTTTTAAAACAAAACCAGAATAGTTGGGGACCCTAACCCAACGAGGTTAGAGAAAAGAATGAAGAAGTAGATAAGATGAGATCTGGATATTCCTTATTATCGTCAAATCAGTGCAGTGATGACTTCTCTAATACAACTCAAGACTTTGGGTGAATATGTTGAATTAGCAAGGGCCAAATGTTCCAGTGGAGCCTTCTTTTTTATTTTTTTTAAATAGAATTTGTTGATTTTTTTTACAGAGAGGAAGGGAGATGGCTAGAAAGCTAGAAACATCCATTAGCTGCCTCCTGCACACCCCCTACCGGGGATGTGCCCGCAACCAAGTACATGCCCTTGACCGGAATCGAACCTGGAACCTTTCAGTCCGCAGGCCGACGCTCTATCCACTGAGCCACACCGGTTTCGGCCCGGTGGGGCCTTCTAACCAGCAGTCGAGATGAAGGCCGAGCCCACGGCAGCACCCGGAGCGCTGGGCATAGTGGCTGCTCAAGGAAGATGTTTGGGCGTTTTTGGTTCTTGGGAACTTCTTCCAAGGTGATCTAAAGGAAGAGCGTGGCCCTGACCGGTGTGGCTCAGTGGATAGAGCGTCGGTCTGCGGACTGAAGGGTTCCAGGTTCAGTTCCAGTCAAGGGCATGTACCTTGGCTGCGGGCACATCCCCAGTAGGGGGTGTGCAGGAGGCAGCTGGTCGATGTTTCTCTCTCATCGATGTTTCTGACTCTCTATCCCTCTCCCTTCCTCTCTGTAAAAAAATCAATAAAACATATTTTAAAAATAAATAAAATACACTCACTAAGTATGCTTTTAAAAAATAAATAAATACATAAAAATTAAAAAAACATAAAGGAAGAGCACGGGCTTTCAGATCAGACAGGCCAGGTGTAGTGTCATCAGCACTGCGCTGATTTAATGACCTTCTCTCCCTGACGCTCACGCCTTCTCAGCTGCGGGGTCTGGAGAAGTTAGTCGAGCTCACAGAGCCCCATTTTACTAACAACAGTCCTCCTTTAAGTCACAGAAACAGAGACCCACGAGAAGGGAGGGGGAGGGGGAGGGGAGGGGGAGGGGGAGGGAATGGTCAGTACCACTGGGATGGGGACATTGCGCGGGGACAGACGGTCACTAGAATTGGGGGGGGGGGGGGTCACACTGTAAGACATACATACACATGTCCAATCGCTATGTTGCATCCCCGAAACCAGTATGACCCGTGTAAGACTGTATGCCAACGGCACTTAAATCAGTTCATTCCGACTTAACAAATACTCCCACTTGGTCGCTGTGAGAGTTCCGTCAGCCACGTATGTGCCCAGGGACCCCCCCCCCCCCCGGCCCACCCGCCCTCGGAGTTCACAGTCTGAGGCCATTTCCTTCCCCGGCTGGTTCGGGGCAGCCAGTGCCCTCAGCCCCCACCTCCTGTCGGGGGGCGGTCATGCTTCACATCCCCCCTCCCCCCCCCACCCCTCCCTTCTCTCTCCCTCCAAAGAGTCTGGGCGGGAGCCGTTCCCAGCTGGGCAGTGAGTCAGGGCCGCGGGAAGAGGGAAAGACCGCTTTCCGGCCGGCCGGGGACGGGGTGAGCCGCAGCCGCTGCCAGGGAGAGGCTGGCAGGGCTTTTGTTCGGAGCCGAGGCTATTCAGAGAGCCGGTCCGGGCGGGGACAGGGGCTCCCTGCTTGGCAGCTGGCAGGCTCAGCACATTCCCACCACAGCCTGCCCTGCCCCAGCCCCTGGGTTGGCCCCTGATTCTGCCGGGAGCGGCGGGCAGCTGACCCGGGACCAGGCCCGTGCGGCTCTGGCCGGAGGGAGCAGGGCTGGCTGGGGCTTTGTGGGGACAGGGCAGCCCCGGGACAGGGACCTTTCCTCCGTCACGTCCCCCCCCCGCCCCCCCCCCCCCCGTTCCGAGGTGCTGTCAGGAGTCGGCCCGCCACAGGAGCCAGCTGCAAGCGGACCCCGCTCAGGAGGGGGAATGCCACCCAGCGGGCACTTGGTACCCCTTCCTCCGGGCAGAGGACCGGGAGCTGCGCACGGCTCCCCCTCTCCCAGGGGCGGGCGGTGGGAGGCTGGGGGCCAGCCCTCTTCCAAGCCCCCCGACCTCCCAGCCTCTTCTCTGGAAAGGCCCTCCCTCCGCAGTGAGGTGCGTGGGGGCCTCTTGCCATCCCTACGGCCGAGGGCTCCCCCTGCCCGGGCCTCTGCCAGCCCCTCACCGGGCACCGCACACTCCCGTGGGCCCCGGGGTACCACCCCAGGTGGACCAGGAGCGCCAACCGCTGCACCACACCCGGGCGCGCCGTCCTCCGGAGCAGAGGCTCCAGGGCAGCCGCCGGGAGGAGACGGCAGCTGTGGGCAGCCCTGCCCGCTGTCACACTCCCACACAATCCACACACACAATCCACACTCCCACACAATCCACACTCCCACACAATCCACACTCACACACAATCCACACTCCCACACAATCCACACTCCCACACAATCCACACTCACACACACTCACACACACTCAAACACAATCCACACTCCCACACAATCCACACTCCCACACAATCCACACTCACACACACTCACACACACTCAAACACAATCCACACTCCCACACAATCCACACTCCCACACAATCCACACTCACACACACTCACACACACTCAAACACAATCCACACTCCCACACAATCCACACTCCCACACAATCCACACTCCCACACAATCCACACTCACACACACTCACACACACTCAAACACAATCCACACTCCCACACAATCCACACTCCCACACAATCCACACTCCCACACAATCCACACACACAATCCACACTCCCACACAATCCACACTCCCACACAATCCACACTCCCACACAATCCACACTCCCACACAATCCACACACACAATCCACACTCACACACAATCCACACTCACACACAATCCACACTCACACACAATCCACACTCACACACACAATCCACACTCACAATCCACACTCACACACACTCCACACTCACACACAATCCACACTCACACACAATCCACACTCCCACACAATCCACACTCACACACAATCCACACTCACACACACAATCCACACACACAATCCACACTCCCACACAATCCACACTCACACACACTCCACACTCACACACAATCCACACTCACACACAATCCACACTCACACACACAATCCACACTCACAATCCACACTCACACACACAATCCACACTCACAATCCACACTCACACACACTCCACACTCACACACAATCCACACTCACACACAATCCACACTCACACACAATCCACACTCACACACAATCCACACTCACACACACAATCCACACACACAATCCACACTCCCACACAATCCACACTCACACACACTCCACACTCACACACAATCCACACTCACACACAATCCACACTCACACACACAATCCACACTCACAATCCACACTCACACACACTCCACACTCACACACACTCCACACTCACACACAATCCACACTCACACACAATCCACACTCACACACAATCCACACACACAATCCACACTCCCACACAATCCACACTCACACACAATCCACACTCACACACAATCCACACTCACACACAATCCACACACACAATCCACACTCCCACACAATCCACACTCACACACACTCCACACTCACACACAATCCACACTCACACACAATCCACACTCACACACACAATCCACACTCACAATCCACACTCACACACACAATCCACACTCACAATCCACACTCACACACACTCCACACTCACACACAATCCACACTCACACACAATCCACACTCCCACACAATCCACACTCACACACAATCCACACTCACACACACAATCCACACACACAATCCACACTCCCACACAATCCACACTCACACACACTCCACACTCACACACAATCCACACTCACACACAATCCACACTCACACACACAATCCACACTCACAATCCACACTCACACACACTCCACACTCACACACACTCCACACTCACAATCCACACTCACACACAATCCACACTCACACACAATCCACACACACAATCCACACTCCCACACAATCCACACTCACACACAATCCACACTCACACACAATCCACACTCACACACAATCCACACACACAATCCACACTCCCACACAATCCACACTCCCACACAATCCACACTCACACACAATCCACACTCACACACACAATCCACACTCACACACACAATCCACACTCCCACACAATCCACACTCACACACAATCCACACTCACACACAATCCACACTCACACACACAATCCACACTCACAATCCACACTCACACACACTCCACACTCACACACAATCCACACTCACACACAATCCACACTCACACTCCCACACAATCCACACTCACAATCCACACTCACACACACTCCACACTCACACACAATCCACACTCACACACAATCCACACTCACACTCCCACACAATCCACACACACAATCCACACTCACCCACACAATCCACACTCCCACACAATCCACACTCCCACACAATCCACACTCACACACAATCCACACTCACACACACAATCCACACTCACAATCCACACTCACACACACTCCACACTCACACACAATCCACACTCACACACAATCCACACTCACACTCCCACACAATCCACACACACAATCCACACTCCCACACAATCCACACACACAATCCACACTCCCACACAATCCACACTCCCACACAATCCACACACACAATCCACACTCACACACAATCCACACTCACACACAATCCACACACACAATCCACACTCCCACACAATCCACAGTCACACACAATCCACACTCCCACACAATCCACACTCCCACACAATCCACACACACTCACAATCCACACTCCCACACAATCCACACTCACACACAATCCACACACACAATCCACACTCCCACACAATCCACACTCACAATCCACACTCCCACACAATCCACACTCCCACACAATCCACACTCCCACACAATCCACACTCACACACAATCCACACTCACAATCCACACTCACACTCCCACACAATCCACACTCCCACACAATCCACACTCCCACACACTCACACTCACACACAATCCACACTCACACACAATCCACACTCACACACAATCCACACTCACACACAATCCACACTCCCACACACTCCACACTCACACTCCCACACAATCCACACTCACATACTCACACTCACAATCCACACTAACAATCCACACTCCCACACACTCCACACTCACACACACTCACACTCCACACTCACACTCCCACACACTCCACACTCACACTCCCACACAATCCACACTCACATACTCACACTCACAATCCACACTCACAATCCACACTCACACACAATCCACACTCACACACAATCCACACTCACAATCCACACTCACATACTCACACTCACAATCCACACTCACAATCCACACTCACACACAATCCACACTCACACACAATCCACACTCCCACACACTCCACACTCACACTCCCACACAATCCACACTCACATACTCACACTCACAATCCACACTCACAATCCACACTCCCACACACTCCACACTCCCACACACACACACTCCACACTCACACTCCCACACAATCCACACTCCCACACAATCCATACTCCCACACAATCCACACTCCCACACACTCACACTTCCACACACTCACACTCCCACACAATCCACACTCCCACACACTCCACACTCACACTCCCACACAATCCACACTCACATACTCACACTCACAATCCACACTCACAATCCACACTCACACACAATCCACACTCACACACAATCCACACTCACAATCCACACTCACATACTCATACTCACAATCCACACTCACACACAATCCACACTCACACACACTCACACTCACACTCCCACACAATCCACACACACACTCACACTCACAATCCACACTCACACACAATCCACACTCCCACACAATCCACACTCACACAATCCACACCCACACAATCCACACTCACACTCCCACACAATCCACACACAATCCCACACAATCCACACTCACAATCCACACTCCCACACAATCCACACTCACACACACTCACACTCACACACAATCCACACTCACACTCACACACACTCCACACTCACACACAATCCACACTCCCACACAATCCACACTCACAATCCACACTCACAATCCACACTCCCACACAATCCACACTCACACTCACACAATCCACACCCACACAATCCACACTCACACTCCCACACAATCCACACTCACAATCCACACTCACAATCCACACTCCCACACAATCCACACTCACACACACTCCACACTCACACACAATCCACACTCCCACACAATCCACACTCACAATCCACACTCACAATCCACACTCACAATCCACACTCACACACAATCCACACTCACACTCACACACTCACACTCACACTCACACACAATCCACACTCACACTCACACACACAATCCACACTCACACTCACACACACAATCCACACTCACACACACTCACACTCACACACAATCCACACTCACACACACTCCACACTCACACACAATCCACACTCACACACACTCACACTCACACACAATCCACACTCACACACACAATCCACACTCACACTCACACACACAATCCACACTCACACACACTCACACACACACACAATCCACACTCACACACACTCACACACAATCCACACTCACACACACTCACACACACAATCCACACTCACACACACTCCACACTCACACACAATCCACACTCACACACACTCACACTCACACACAATCCACACTCACACTCCCACACAATCCACACTCACACACAATCCACACTCACACACAATCCACACTCACACACACTCCCACACAATCCACACTCCCACACAATCCACACTCACACTCACACTCCCACACAATCCACACTCCCACACAATCCACACTCACACACAATCCACACTCACACACAATCCTCACACACACTCACACACAATCCACACTCACACACACTCCCACACAATCCACACTCCCACACAATCCACACTCACACTCACACACAATCCACACTCACACTCACACACTCACACTCACACACTCACACACACACACACACTCACACACTCACACACAATCCACACTCACACTCACACACACTCACACTCATACACTCACACTCACACACTCACACTCACACACACAATCCACACTCACACACACACTCACACACAATCCACACTCACACACAATCCACACTCACACACAATCCACACTCACACACACTCACACACACTCACACTCACACACAATCCACACTCACACACAATCCACACTCACACTCACACACTCACACTCACACACACACACAGTCACACACACAATCACACAGTCACACACACAGACACACACTCACACACACACAATCACACACACACTCACTTCTCCAGCCCCGTGGTCCTCAGAGCACAGCCTCCTCCCCCGGGAGCCCCTCCCGCACCCGCAGCTACAGGTCCGTGTGGTGAGTGCTGTCGGCCTCACCTGCAGCCGGCGCCATCCTCGCCCTGGCGATGCCCGTGTGGACGGAACGGGGGCGTGTGCGAACGAGGAGTACAGACACTGCACAGACGTGTGTGTGCCAGGCCCAGCTCTCGCTGGGGACACGCAGCCGGCCACGGGGCACCCGCCGGACCGGTGCCAGATCAGACAGGCTCTCCTAATCGCACAAAGTGTGGCCACATGACCCGCAGGCTGAGGCGACCAGCGTGACAGGCAGAGTGGCGTGGGGAGTCCGGGTCCGGAACCGCCCCGAGCCGGAGGGCGGGGAGGGGCCGGGAGGACGAGGTGGCCGAGCCCGGGGCCGGGGAGGAGCTGGGGGAGGCCTGTCGCTGGAGAGAAGGGCGCCCACGGGGTGGGAGAGGTGAGCACCCCCTCGGCAGAGTCCTGCCGCACAACCAACGCAACGTACCTACTGTGTGCCGCACCGATCCCCGCAGCTCCCCCTACTAACGCCAGTCACCCCCACAGCAGCGCTCCGGGCAGGTCGGCTTGCTCCCGGTACCGATGGGGAAACCGAGGCCCGGAGCTACGCGAGTGCCCCTCCCACAGCCCGCAGGGGTGCCAGCGTGGGGAAGATGCTCTGAGGCAGTTCGCCACCCGATCGGGCTTTTATTCCCATTATTCCCAAACACGGAAAGGGGGGGTCTGCCTGAAAGAACCTCTCCGGCCTCATCCTGGAAGCGGATCCCAGCGGGGGGCGGGGGGCAGTGAGAGCTGCTGCTGCCGGGGCACAGGGCAGGGGGGCGGGGGCGCCAGAGACAGGCTGGCATTCCCTCCGGAGAAAGAGTGTTGGCCTGGGGACCAAAGGATCCCGGTTCGATTCTGGTCGGGGCGGGCCGAGTTGTGGACTCCATCTCCAGCAGGGGGCAGGGAGCCATGCGGGAGGCAGCCAGTCGGGGATCCTGTCTCAGTGCTGTTCCCCGTCCCCCCCGTCCTCAGAAACCCACACAAATGTTTGTGAAAAGGAAAGACAGAGATTTGATTCTTCTGGTCACCTTGTCTTCTGTGACAATGGTCAGTTCATTTCAAAGGAAACAGGGCTGAGGCCGGGGTGGCTCAGGGGATAGAGCATTGGCCTGCGGACTGAAGGGTCCCGGGTTCGATTCCGGTCAAGGGCATGGACCTTGGCTGCGGGCACGTCCCCAGTGGGGGGTGTGCAGGAGGCTGCTGATGGATGTTTCTCTCTCACTGATGTTTCTAACTCTCTATCCCTCTCCCTCTCTCTCTAAACAATCAATAAAATATATTTTTAAAAAAACAAAAAAACAAAAAAAAACACCGTATTTGCAACTGTCCTCGCCCGCATCCTCTCCCCGCAGGGGACCACGGGCCGAAAGCGCTGGACGGCTTCTTCATCTACGAAGAGGGCGGCCCGGGGGCGCGGGGGGCCGGCCGCCCCGGAAACGACGCCGTGGTGGTGGAGCAGTGGACGGTGATCGAGGTACCCCCCCCCCCCCCGCCCCGGGCTGGCGGCCGGCTGTCCCTTTATATTTATTTACTGCCCCGTGTTTGCTAACTGTGTTTACGGTCTCAGGGGGGCGGGAGCGGGAGGGAGAGAGACAGCAGTGACGAGAGAGAACCGTGAGGGGCTGCCCCCTGCGCCCACCGGGGATCGCCCGCACCTTGGGCGTGTGCCCCGCCCGGGAACCGAGCCGCCACCTCCTGGTTCACGGCTGACGCTCCCCCACGGAGCCACGGGCCCGGCTGGCTTTGTACCAAGTTCACGACCTTCCCCGTCTCCCCCCTCAGCCCCTCCCGCCGTCTGCGCACCTTCAACGCGGGGCAAACCTGTCTCCGCCGGGGAGCAGTGCCCCCCCCCCCCCCCCCCCCCCGTGTGCTAAGACGGCAGGACGGGGATCTGAGCACGAACGGCCGCGTACCCCCACAGGCTGGCCCTCCCCCAACAGAGCCCCTCCGCGAGGCTCTCCCCGCAGGGCGCGCACCTGCTGACCCGGAACAAGTTCCCCGCGGCCGGCCTCGGCCCCCAGCGCCAGTGGCCCCGGTGCCTGCCCCTGTGCCTCCCCAAGGCCAAGGTGCCCGAAGGCGCTCCCTCAGCACCCCAACCTCCACCGCCCTCCGACCCGGGCCGAGAGGCGGGGCTGCCCAGGCCCCCGATTCAGAGGGGACGGGTGCCCGAGGGGACAGGCCGCACGCAGGCACACTGTGCGCGGCCCTGGGCCCTCAGCCCTCCGCCCTCGCTGGCAGGCTCTTGTGTGGACGCGTTTGCCTTTCTGGCCTCACCGAGGACAGAGACGCAGTCTGTTTCTAGCGAGCCCGCAGGCCCCGGGCGGAGGGGACCGGCCTGGGGGACGGGGGTGGGGGGGTGGGGGGCAGGTAAAGCACCACGTGAAATCCACTCCAGTTTTAAACTCAAAATAAACCCACACCGACCGCCAGCCCCTCACCTTTCTCTCCGGTCCCGCTCGCGGCTCCCGTCCTCGGCCCGGCTGGGCCCGTGTTCCTGCGGATTCCCGCATCCAGCTCACCTGGGGCTCATTGAGAACGCGGCTCCGCCCTGACCCGAGTGGCCCAGTGGACAGAGCGTCGGCCTGAGGACTGAAGGGTCCCGGGTTCGATTCCGGTCGGGGGCATGGACCTTGGCTGCGGGCACATCCCCAGTGGGGGGTGTGCAGGAGGCAGCTGATCGATGTTTCTCTCTCATCGATGTTTCTGACTTCCTATCCCTCTCCCTTCCGCTCTGTGAAAAATCAACAAAATATTCTTTTTTTTTTAAAGAAAGAAAAGAAAACGCAGGCTCCCACTCCCACCCCTATTAGTGTTTGAGGCCGGGCCAGGCCCAGGGAATGGACCCAGGAAAGCCCAGATTCTGGGGAGCAGCCGGAGGCCCTGACACCCCCACCCTCACCCCCACCCCAGTGCCTCCCCTGGGCCAGGGTTCGAGGCAGCAGAAAGCAGAGCACGCAGCGAAGCCGGCACCAGGGGAAGTGAGCTGGCTGGAGGGAGGGGGCGCCCTGAGGACCCCACGCCCGGGCCTGCCCCTCGGCTGCCGGCCGTGACCCTGAGCCTTGTCCGCAGGGCTGCGAGGTCAAGACGGACTACGCGCCGCTGCTGCACACGCTGGCCGAGTTCGGGTGGCTCCTGACCAGCGTGCTGCCCACGCCCATCCTGAGACAGGACAGGTAAGGCCAGGCCCCCGCACCCCCTCCCGCCCTGAGTCGGCGTCCGCGGGCCCTGGCCCGCTGAGGAACCCCGCGTCTCCCCCCAAAGCGCTCCCTGGACCTCTAATCCCAGGGCCTTGGGGAGGGGCAGACCTAGTCCCCTGGTGACCCCGCGGTCTGCCCCTGCCCCAGGGCAGGGGAGCTCAGGCCGGCTCACGGGGCGGGGACCGGGAGCCCCACGCGGCCTCGGCACCCGGCCAGAAGGCCGCACCCCCCTTTCCTACTCAGGGTGCTGGCTGGTCCCCAGGTCCCTCCCCGGAGTGGACACGGTGGGGGGGAGTCGACATAAACCTGCAGACAGAGGAGCACAGCCCTCTGCTCTGCCCTCACCCGGCACCCAGCGGGCCGGGCCGCGGAACCCCGGGGGCCGGCACGGAGGAGGCGGCGTCCCGCCTCCATTCATCCCGCAGTGGGATGGCTTCGGTTTCCCCTGGAGCCGCGGTCAGCAAACCGCGGCTCGAGAGCCACACGCGGCTCTCTGGCCCCTTGAGTGTGGCTCTGCCACAAAACACCCCGGCCCGGGCGAGTCTCTGTTGAGGGAGTGGCGTTAGGAGACGTTTAAGCCAAAAGAAATGTCGGTCGTTGTCCTGCTGGCAGGTGGCGCTGTGGCCGATGAGTTTGCCGACCCCCGCCTGCAGCGGGCTTGTTAGCTGTTCCCACTGGAACAGGTGCTGGCGTTAGAATGTTGGGGCCAAAATGCCACCCCTTCCCGACACCAATCGTCCTTTTCTGCGTTTACTGCTCCTCCGTCTCCTCCCCCGGGAAGGGAGAAATGAAGTGTAGTCAGTCCCTTTCAGAGAGAGAGAGAGAGGGAGAGAGAGAGAGAGAGAGAGAGCGGGAGGGGGGGGCGGGGGGAGACCTGCAAGTCCTCTGTGTAACGTGCTTTCCTGTCCTGGACTCAGAGGCGTGACAGAACCGGCCTGACAGCGGGCCGGCCTGCTGGGCCAGTGGCTCCCTGCGGGGGCAGCGCTGGGCTGGGCTGGGCTGGGCCGGGCTGGGCTGGGCCGGGCCGGGCCGGGCCGGGCTGGGCCGGGCCGGGCTGGGCTGGGCCGGGCTGGGCCGGGCTGGGCCGGGCCGGGCCGGGCCGGGCCGGGCTGGGCCGGGCTGGGCTGGGCTGGGCCGGGCTGGGCTGGGCTGGGCCGGGCCGGGCCGGGCCGGGCCGGGCTGGGCTGGGCCGGGCCGGGCTGGGCTGGGCCGGGCTGCGCTGGGCTGGGCTGGGCTGGGCTGCGCTGGGCTGGGCTGGGCCGGGCCGGGCCGGGCTGGGCCGGGCCGGGCTGGGCTGGGCCGGGCCGGGCCGGGCTGGGCCGGGCCGGGCCGGGCCGGGCCGGGCTGGGCCGGGCTGGGCTGGGCTGGGCCGGGCTGGGCTGGGCTGGGCCGGGCCGGGCTGGGCTGGGCTGGGCCGGGCTGGGCCGGGCTGGGCTGCTCGCGTGGGGAGAGGGACAGAGCGGACACAGAGTGAACCAGCTCACGCTTTGAAACGGGGGTTGAAGGGGGGTTTGAAAGGGGGGGTTGAAAGGGGGATCAGAAGGCATCAGGGCAGGTCGCCTGCTTTCTTCTCAGAGATCTGTGGGGGACGGCGCCCCGGAGCATCATTCCCCGTCTTTTCACACCTGCGACAGCCCCGTAGATGACAGTCAGGCGGTAATTCTCGGGACTCCGTCCCCAACCCCAGCAGCCTGAGTCACCGGAGCAGGCCCAGGGGACAGAGGGGGCTGGTGAGCTGCCTCCCACCGGGACAGAGCCGCAGGGCCATCGGGTGCACCTGTGTGGCGTGCAGTGACAAAATAAACTGACGGCCCGGAGGCAGACTGGGGGATACAGGGAACACTGCCAGCTGCCGGGGCGGGGGGGGGGGGGCAGCTGGGGGAGAAGCGTGAAGGGATTAAGCAAAGAAAAAAAAATCCTAGGAGGACAACAGTATGGTGAATGCCAGAGGGAGGGGTGGGCGGGGGAAGAGGCTTAATGGGGGGATAATGGTGAGGAAGGGGACTGGACTTGGGGTGAATACACAGTACGGTGTACAGGTGATGAGTTGTACCTGAAACCTGTATCATCTCATTAACCAGTGTCACCGCAGTAAATTCCACACAAACAAAAAGCAAAGCATCAGTCGGTGAATGAGAAGATGTGAAAGCTGCATATAGAGTCTGCTGAGGAGCTGGGGGCTGGGGGCTGGGGGCTGAGGGCTGGGAGCTGGGGGCTGGGGGCTGGGGGCTGGGGGCTGGGAGCTGGGAGCTGGGGGCTGGGAGCTGGGGGCTGGGGGCTGGGGGCTGGGGGCTGGGAGCTGGGAGCTGGGAGCTGGGAGCTGGGAGCTGGGAGCTGGGAGCTGGGAGCTGGGGGCTGGGGGCTGGGAGCTGGGAGCTGGGAGCTGGGAGCTGGGGGCTGGGGGCTGAGGGCTGGGGGCTGGGAGCTGGGAGCTGGGGGCTGGGAGCTGGGAGCTGGGAGCTGGGAGCTGGGGGCTGGGGGCTGAGGGCTGGGAGCTGGGAGCTGGGAGCTGGGGGCTGGGGGCTGAGGGCTGGGAGCTGGGAGCTGGGAGCTGGGGGCTGGGGGCTGAGGGCTGGGAGCTGGGAGCTGGGAGCTGGGGGCTGGGAGCTGGGGGCTGGGGGCTGGGGGCTGGGGGCTGGGAGCTGGGAGCTGGGGGCTGGGAGCTGTGGGCTGGGGGCTGGGGGCTGGGAGCTGGGGGCTGGGAGCTGGGGGCTGGGGCAGCTCCGTTCCGTCCATAGCCGGGGGCCTGCGTGCGGGCTGGGCCAGGCCAGACTTACGTATCGTGGAGAATACTACAGTCAGTCGCCAGTCACGGGCTATGGAGCACTTTGGTCTGTAAGTTCCATAGTCGATTAAAAATAAGAGAGTGTAGAGGGCGGGGAGTTGCAGAGCAGGGTGAAAAAAGATAAAGGGATTCAACAAAAAAAATATGGCTGAAACCAGTTTGGCTCAGTGGATAGAGCGTCGGCCTGTGGACTGAAAGGTCCCGGGTTCGATCCCGGCCAAGGGCATGTACCTTGGCTGCGGGCACATCCCTGGTGGGGGGTGTGTAGGAGGCAGCTGATGGATGTTTCTCTCTTATCGATATTTCTGACTTTCTACCCTCTCTCTTCCTCTCTGTGAGAAATCAATTTTTTTTTTTTTTTTAAAGAAAGAAAATACGGAGACGGATAACAGGAGTAGTCAGGGGGGGATAAATGGGAAGGAAAGAGACTTGATTTTGGGTGCCGATTGCAGATGGTGTTTTATTGAATTGTACACTTGACTCTATGGTTTTGTTAACCAGTCACCCCAATAAATTCAATAAAAACCAAAATTAGTTTATGGAAAATAAACAAGAAGCGAGACGTTAGAAGGGCCCTCAGGGAGGACTGAGGCTCAAAGGCAGTGCCCCGCCCGCGAGCCCCCGGTGGGATCTGCCGTTGGCCGGGACGGAAGGCAGTAAAAAAATGCCGTTTAACCGCCACGGCCTGTGCAACAAGGTACACGGGAACCCCCAGGGCCAACGGTCCCTCCGTCCGCCAGGAGCATTCCGCAGTGCCATCCTGTCTGTCCTGTGTGTGCCAGCGGCTGCCAGGGGACGGTGGGGTGGGGGTAGAGGTTCGCTGGGATCTCATCGGAGACGATGCCGGAACCTGTTCCTCCTCTGCCCTCTGGCTCCCGTGCCCACGCGCTGGCCCTGCGACGGCCGAGAGCCGGGCTTGGCTGCCTCGGGGCACACAGACCAGACTACTGACTGTCGGCCACGTCGTCTTTACATAAAGAAAAACACCACGTGCGGTTCGGCCTGGTCGGGTGGACGACGGGGGATCAAACCCACAACCTTGGGGCTAGGGCGCGCCTCTATCCCACGGACCTCTCGGGCCAGAACGCCACAAATCCCATTGCAATCACGGTGTCACCAGGAACGAGCTCTGCGACACTGGTTCTTTGTCCTTTCCTTCATTTATTGATCTCAGGGAGGAAGGCAGCGGGAGAGAGACAGAAACATCAGTGATGAGGGAGAATCATCGATCGGCTGCCTTCGGCACGCCCCCTCCGGGGGTCGAGCCCACAACCCGGGCATGTGTGCCCTTGACCAGAACCGAACCCGGACCTTCAGTCCACAGGCTGACGTTCTACCCA
>CM050508.1:7127500-7292500 GCA_027563665.1 Antrozous pallidus | reverse complement strand
AGCTGGGGCCCAAGTCCTTTTTTGACAGGGGTCTTGAGCTCACCCCGATTCTGAATCAGAAGGAGCATTCAGAACACGGAAGCTAGAGCTTTTAGTGAGGAGCCGGGGGGACTGTGCCTGAAAATGTTCGCCTTCCCTGGGCGCTCTGCACGGAAGAGGAGCCGGAGGAGCGCATGGCGACGCCGACCTTCAGCACGGGGTGCACAGCCTCACCCTGGCCTTGGGAGCCACAGGCCAGACGCGTGTCCCTGTGGCTGACCACCCAGTGGCCGGGCCTCGGGGTCGGGAGCCTGGCGAGTGGGGCCTGGACCAGCAGGCCCGAGGCCTGGAGACGCCGCAGCGCCCAAAGCCAGCGCTGACGGGGGGGGGGGGGGGGGGGGGGGGGGGCGGAACGGGCCGCCGTCCCCGGCACCCAGCTGCGCCCACCGCCGCTCTGCCAGTCAGGATGGGACGTTGGGTTTCAGCCCCCGGCCCAGAAAAGCAGCAAACCAGACGTGTGACCCAGCTGCCCTCAGGACCAGCCGCGTTGAATAAAGACCCCCGGCCCCGTGCCGCCAAGCCACCCCCGGAGACCACAGCCTGAGAGGACACACCCACGACACCGCGGAAGGTTCTGTCGCGATCTCCGGACCTCCTAGCTCCACCTTAGCCCTGACCGGCTCGGATCAGCGGATAGCGTGTCACTCTGCGGACTCAAGGGTCCCGGGTTCGATTCCGGTCAAGGGCATGTACCTTGGTTGCGGGCACATCCCCAGTGGGGGCTGTGCAGGAGGCAGCTGATCGATGTTTCTAACTCTCCCTCTCCCTTCCTCTCTGTGAAAAATCAATAAAATATATATTTTTAAATATCTCCACCTTAAACCTTTCGGACAGAGGACCCAGTGCCCACTCCCGGGAGCACGCCTCCCCCCCCACACACAGGCTTCCCTGAGCTCCTCTCCCCACGCTCCCAGGGCCCTCCCCTCACCTCGGCCGCTGTTTGCACACGCCCTCCGGGATTCCGGTTACACCTCTGTGCCTGACCACATGAGTGTCCTCTCGCAGTTAAAAGAAAAGGAATCACCAGTCCCCAAGGACTCACGCTGTTGTCTCCATTGCAGCGAAGGGAACTTGGCTACGAAGCAGGTGGTGTTTCTGCAGAGGCCCGCCCTGTGGCGTCCAGCGGCCCAGACCCCAGAGGTGAGTCCCGTGCTCGGAGGCCGGCTGTCCCGGAGCACCTAGTCCTGCGCTCGTGTCCTGCCAGACGGGGGCGCGGTGGGGAGTGTGGTGCTGATGTGGAAATGTCTTCTCAGCCCTGAGCCGGCTCCCCGGGGGCCTGGGATGGCCACTCAGAATGGGCTGTGGAGCAGATCAGACGGAGGAGGAGGAGGAGGAGGAGGAGGAGGAGGAGGAAGAGGAGGAGGAAGAGGAGGAGGAAGAGGAGGAGGAGGAGGAGGAGGGGGGAGGAGGAGGAGGAGGAGGAGGGGGAGGAGGAAGAGGAGGAGGAAGAGGAGGAGGAGGAGGAGAAAGGAAGAGGAGGAGGGGAAGAGGAGGAGGGGGGAAGGAAGAGGAGGAAGAGGAGGAAGAAGAAGAGGAGGAGGAAAAGGAGGAGGAGGAGGGGGGAGGCGGAAGAGGAGGAGGAGGGGGAAGAGGAGGAGGGGGAGGAGAGGGAGGAGGAAGAGGAAAAGAAGGAGGAGGGGAAGGAGGAGGAGAAAGAGGAGGAGGAAGAGGGGGAAGAGGAAGAGGAGGGGGAAGAGGAGGAGGGGAAGAGGGGAAGGAGGGGGAGGAGGAAGAGGAGGGGGAAGAGGAGGGGGAGGAGGAAGAGGAGGAGGAGGAGGAGAAAGAAGAGAAGGAAGAGGAGGAAGAGAAGGAGGAGGAGGAGGAGGAGGGGGAAGAGGAGGAGGAGGAGAAGGGAGGAGGAGGAGGAAGAAGAAGAGGAAGAGGAGGAGGAGGAGGGGGAAGAGGGGGAGGGGGAGAAGGAGGAGGGGGAGAGGAGGAGAGGGAAGAGGGGGAGGAGGAAGAGGAGGGGGAAGAGGAGGGGGGAGGAGGAAAATGAGGAGGAGGAGGAGAAAGAAGAGAAGGAAGAGGAGGAAGAGAAGGAGGAGGAGGAGGAGGAGGGGGAAGAGGAGGAGGAAGGGGAGGAGGAGGAGGAAGTAGAGGAAGAGGAGGAGGAGGGGGAAGAGAAAGAGGAGGAAGAGGAGGAAGAGGAGGAAGGGGAGGAAGAGGAGGAGGAGGAGGAAGGGGAGGAGGAGAAAGAGGAGGAGGAGGAGGAGGAGGAGGGGGAGGAAGAGGAGGAGGAGGAGGGGGAAGAGGAGGAGGAAAAGGAGGAGGAGGAGGAAGGGGAGGAGGAGGAGTAAGAAGAGGAAGAGGAGGAGGGGAGGAGTAGGAGGAGGGGGAGCCGCTCTGCCTCCTTCCTGACAGGAGCTGTTGTGGGTGTCCCCAGGCAGGCTGCGTGTCCCCGTGCCCCGGCTCCCTCTCCCGCACCAGGACCAGGAGGAGGCAGTCCAGAGGGCAGCCATCCCCGGGGGCCGCACTGAGGAGTCTGCCTAAACGAGCTCCCTCAGTCACCCTCCCCTCCACGCTCTTAGCGATGTCTCCACGACAGCGACAGACCCACACGTGCGCCCTGGCCGGGGCTCAGAGGACAGAGCCGCCGACGGAAGGGTCCCGGGTTCGATTCCCGTTAGGGCACAGGCCCGGGTTGTGCTCCATCCCCAGCAGGGGGCGTGCAGGAGGCAGCCGGTCCGCGTGATTCTTCTCTCTCATCATTGATGCTTCCCTCTCCCTCCGCTCTGAAATGAAGTTATTAAGAAAAGTCGTTAGAAAGCATAAGCTATAAAAAAAGCGCTGTGCTCGCTGGAACGGGGAGCTGCACGCCGCGTGCAGACACAAGCCCGCCGCTCGTTAGAGAAGGAAACGGTAAAACACATTTAACAGCCGCTTCTCTGCAGGATGGGGTTGTGGGTGGCCTGTGCTTTCTCCTCTGGCTTTGCCGGGGTTTCCACACCGAACGTGTCATTTGGAAAATGCCTGGAAGTTTTCATCGGGAGCACGCGGACTGTCACCTCGCCTCGTGTGTTTGGGGGTGTGGGTGCGGCGAGTGAGGGAAGGATGAGGTGAAACGCTGGGACTCCGGCTCCAGGCCGGCCCTTCCCCGGCCTCAGACAAACCCCACCTTCTTTCTGGGCCTGGGTCCTTCCTCTGCCGAGAGACAGGGGTTCGAGGAGGTGCTCTCCGAGGGGGCCGGACGGCAGACTCCTGCTCAGTCCAGGCCCTGCAGTTGGATTGATTGGAAACGCTGTTACCCTGTTTCCCCGAGAGTAAGACATCCCCCGAAAATAAGACCTACTCGCTGTAATATAAGGCATCCCCCCAAATAAGACCTAGCGCATCTTTGAAGCAAAAATTAATAGAAGACACTGTCTTACTTTTGGGGAAACAGGGTGTTTCAAGCGGAGTGAGGGAGGGTGGGGGAGGCACTGTCTCTGCTGAAGATTACTCACTAGGAGTCTTGGGGGGAAGGGACGTGTTCTGAAATCAGTCTTGGAGTTCCCGTGGGAAAGATTTGTCATCTTCCGATCACTGGCACTGACAGGTGGCGGCTGACCCCAAAGTGGATCGCTGGACTCTGGCGGCTCCGAACAGGCGTCTTCCCTGAGAGAGTCGGCACTGGCGTGTGAGGGCCGCCTCTGGTGGGGACCCCAGCGGGGATTTATTGCAGTTACCTCTGTCCCTGCGCTGAGAGGAGGAAGGGCCGGCTGCCAAGAGCTCAGGCCCTCCGGGGAGGGCCTCAGACATGAATGGGCGCTTTGTGCGCGCGGGAGGGGGCGCCGGCAGCCGGGCCTGAGAACGGGGCGTCTGGCAGGGCCGTCTGGCGCGCCCAGCGGTGGCTCCTCCCCACTGGCGTCCCCGTGCCGGGAGAACAGGCCCTTCCCGAACCACGTGCCGGGGAGAGGGAGTCTGCCAGCTCCGCTCCAGCATCGGTCGGTGCGTTTGGTGAACGGGAGGAAAAGGAAGCGGATTGGCCATCTAGTGTTTGCACTGGATGAAGTCGAGATGGGGGGGCCCGGGGGGCTGGGAAACGCCAGCACCTCCCAACGGCGTCTGATGGGACCAGAAGCCGGGCCTTTCTGTGGGGGAGCGGCCAGTGTGGGCTCGTGCCCTTGACCTTGCCCGAGGGCTGCAGGGACGCTCGGCTTCCCGCACACCCGCCCCCGACGGCGGTTCCGGGCCCCGGGGCCACAGTGCCCGCTCTGATCACGCCGTTTGCCTCGTGTGTTCGCCTCGAGAACCGGTGGGAATAGGTGGGTCGTTCACACACTGCCGTTCGGCAGGCCTGCCTTAGCCAGCTTCGGCAAGACCAGCGCGGCATCTGGCGTGCAGGGTTTGTGTTTTTTCCGGAGACGTTTCCAGCTTCAGCTCTTACATTTAAGAAAACGTGATCCTAGTTCCCACAAGCATGTAAATGAACTCTCAGCAAATGCCCTCTGTAAGCGGGGTGGCTGCGCTTTTGAGATGCGGCCCTTTGCCCTGGCGGGTGTGGCTCGGTTGGCTGGATCGTCTTTCTTTTTATTTTTTTCTTTTTTTATGTATTTTATTGATTTTTTACAGAGAGGAAGGGAGAGGGATAGAGAGTCAGAAACATCGATGAAAGAGAAACACCGATCAGCTGCCTCTTGCACACCCCCCACTGGGGATGTGCCCGCAAACGAGGTCCATGCCCTTGACCGGAATCGAACCCGGACCCTTCAGTCCGCAGACCAAGGCTCTATCCGCCAAGCCAACCGGTTCCGGCAGTTGGGGCCTCTTTCCGGTCCTGGATGGATTCCTGGTCAGGGCACATCCAAGAGGCGACTGACGGCTGTTTTCTCTCACATCACTGGTTCCCTCTCTCGCCCTCTCCCTTCCCCTCTCTCTCTCAAAAACGAAGTAAATTAATATTTTAAAATGTATTTCTTTTAGTTTTCTTTCTCTTTATTTTAAATATTTTTTATTGATTTCGGAGAGGAAGGGGGAGAGACAGAAACGTCGATGATGAGAGAGAACAGGGACCGGCTGCCGCCCGCCCGCCCCCAGCTGCGGGTCAAGCCCACACCCGGGCCTGTGGCCCGACCGGGAGTCGAACCGTGACCTCCTGGTTCCTCGGTCGACGCTCAGCCTCTGAGCCCCGCCGGCCCGGCAGCTAGAACGCCTTCTCTGCTGTTGGACCCCGACTGCCACCGGGAAGGAAGATGGAACCTTTCTGTGTCCCCACCCTCCCCTGCTGCCCGCGGGGCGATCGCAACAGGTCTCTCTCTGCCCGAGTGCCATCAGGGCCCAGCCTGTGGCCACCGGTGCCAGCGAGGAGAACGCGGCGCCTGGAGGCTCCCGGGCCGTGAGGGCCGATCGGTCCCCACAGGAGCAGGGCCCGGCAGACGCGGGGAAGGACGGTGGCGGAGGCCTCGGGCGGAGGGCGGAGGGGCAGGGCCCGTCTGTCTGACTCCCCGTCTGTCTGTTCCAGAGGAAGGCCGGCCGGCGCGGGAGAGGCGAGGACGGGCACGGAGCCGGCGGCCGGAGCATTGGCCTGGACACGACCCCGTCCCCGCCCGCAGAGCCCGGCGCCCCGACCGGGGGCGCCCCTCTTCCCCAGGGAACCCCCGCTGCCTCCGGGGAGCCCTGGGTGCGGGCACCCGCCCTGTCCGGGCTGGGCCTCCTGCGGGACCTGGACGATGGGCCGCTGGACCAAGAGGACGGGGCGACGCAGGTCACGTGCATGTGACAGGCAGCCGGCCCGGGGCCCGCACACGGCCGGTCACACAGCGGCCCGGCTCTCGCGTGCCTGTCTGCAGGGGTGTGCCAGGGAGCCGGTCACACAGCGGCCCGGCTCTCGCGTGCCTGTCTGCAGGGGTGTGCCAGGGAGCCGGTCACACAGCGGCCCGGCTCTCGCGTGCCTGTCTGCAGGGGTGTGACAGGGAGCCGGTCACACAGCGGCCCGGCCCTCGCGTGCCTGTCTGCAGGGGTGTGACAGGGAGCCGGTCACACAGCGGCCCGGCTCTCGCGTGCCTGTCTGCAGGGGTGTGACAGGGAGCCGGTCACACAGCGGCCCGGCTCTCGCGTGCCTGTCTGCAGGGGTGTGACACCTTGGACTCCCCCGGGCTCGGCTCCTCCTGACCTGCACGTGTGGGCTCAGCCTCCGGGCGAGGGAGCCATCGGCCTGTGCGCACGTCTGGACACAGGTGTGCGCTCCCCAATAGAAGCGCCTGGACAGAGGCCGCCTTAGGTCACTGAGACCCCGCATCCCCCACGAATGGACGAGGTGGACTTCCGCTGTCACCCCGCCAAGAAGACTGAGGTCTCAGCCAGCCCTGTGCCCCCCCCCCCCCCCCCCCCCCCCCGTGACCCTGAGCAGCAGCGCCCTCCCGCCCGCACACCAGGGCTGATGAACGGACAGAACTGAGGGCCCACCACGGCGTGTGCAGAGCAAACCCTCCCCGGTTAACGTGGTCCTTTAAAAAGTCCTTTCTGTTGTCGCAGCTCTCACAGGGGGCCGTGTGCCTGCCTGTGCTAACCACTGAGCTCAGCGTCGTGTTCCTAACAGACTGCGGGAGGGGGGGGGGGGACCCTCACCTCAGGGGAGAGAGCCGTCTCGGCCTTTAAACAGCCGGTTGACAGGCAGAGTGGATTCTGTCTCCTTTCCGCCGCGGACAGCGGGCACGGGAGGGACGGCCTCCGAGTGGAGACGCGAATCGCGCTTTAATCTCGGGGCTCCTGCTCTGCTGGGGGTGCCTGCGCTCGCCCCGATCGGCGGGAACGGGGGGAAGTCCGGGACAGAGGCTGGCGTTTCCGCACGGAGCCGGCTCCGCGATGGGGAAGCACGGCCGGCGTTGCGGTGGATGGAGGGACACAGTTTCCGTCCGCGCCGGCGTTGGCGTCAGACGCCCCGGACGATGGAACGGCACCCGCTGCCGGGCGGCCGGTACTGAGCGCGGTGCGCAGGGTGCGCTGCGCACGCCTGTGCGGTGCGTGCGCGGGCGTCTGGGTGCGGGACCAGGCCTCCGGGGCCGTGGCGGGACCGCCGCGCCGTGGGGGGCGCGAAGGCGCGTACGAAGGCTCCGCTCAGAGGCGCTGCGGAAGCGGCCACCATCTTTGCAGAAGTGTCTGTTGCGGTTTCAGATGAGCCTGAGCGCCGCATCCCAGAGCCGAGTTGTCGGTAGAGACAGGCAGGCCTCTGGGCCACGTCACGCCACGCGCTGGTTCCGACACGCGGAGGAGGGCCCGCAGCGCCGACAGCAGGACAGGCATACCCGCCACCTGTCATTGTGTTCCCTCTGTGTAAGGGCGCTGTCTTCGTACAGTTTGCCTCTAACGTTTATTAAAAAAGGTTTTGCCCTAGCTGGTGTGGCTCAGTGGATTGAGCACTGGCCTGCGGACTGAAGGGTCCCGGGTTCAATTCCGGTCAAGGGCATGTACCTTGGTTGTGGGCACATCCCCAGTAGGGGGGTGTGCTGGAGGCAGCTGATCGATGTCTCTAACTCTCTATCCCTCTTCCTTCCTCTCTGTAAGAAAATCAATTTAAAAAAATATGTGTTTTTTTTAATCTAATAAAACACACACACACAAAAGTTTTGACCTGGCTGGTGTTGCTCAGTGGATAGAGCACTGGCCTGCAGACTGAAGGGTCCCGGGTCCGATTCCGGTCAAGGGCACACGCCCGGGTTGCAGGCTCCATCCCTAGTAGGGGCATGCAGGAGGCAGCCAATCAGTGATTCTCATCATGGATGTTTCTATCTCTCCCTCTCCATCTCTCTCTGAAATCAATAAAGATATATTAAAATAAATTAAGTTAAAAAACGTTTTATTAGAATAAACTTAGCAGTCATAGCCTTAAAATCTATTTCATAAGCATTTATTCTAACAATGATCCTTAAGTCACATGGCACGTTTGTGTTATAGTGAATAGTGACCAGTGGTTCTCGAGTACATATAGCTTTAGTCCAGTGGCCGGCAAACTGCGGCGGCAGCTCGCCAGCCTCGGTTGCCACTCTGTGGACTAATGAGTTTGCCGACCACTGCCTTAGTCTATTCTTTTAGGAAAAGGTAGCAGGACTTGGACGCTGAATGCCCAAGGAGTTACACGTGACTAACTTACCACTATCTGAGCTTTCAATACCTGTGAGGATGAACAAGACTCGGACCCTAGAGGTGGAGGGGGTGCCGTTCAGGGTCTGCCCTGGAGCAGCAGCTGTGCTGTGGCGCCGCCGTCTGAGGGTTCAGTAGCTCCTTGCTGGTTCCATCCCATTCGGATTGCATGTCACCCTATTCTCTCCCTTGGGCATTAACACCTGATCACCCGGATCCACCACTGAGCTAAGGACCGGTTCTGTCAATGTTGCTGCAGTTCTCTGCATGAGGGAGCAACAAAAAGGCTGCTCTGTGCAGAAACCGATTTTGCTCAGTGTCGGCCTGCGGCCTGAAAGGTCCCGGGTTTGATTTCCGGGCAAGGGCATGTACCTTGGCTGCGGGCACATCCCCAGGAGAGGGTGTGCAGGAGGCAGCTGATCGATGTTTGTCTCTCACCGATGTTTCTAATCCCTCTCCCTCTCTCTCTGTAAAAAATCAATAAAATATATTTAATAATAATTTGAAAAAGGTCGCTCTTTGTGACAGCCCCGGGGCCTTCAGACACCCACACGAGCAGACGGCAGAGCCGCAGTCCATCCGAATCACAACAGTCTCCAAATGGCTGCTTTTCCCCGCGTCTCCCCTGTAACGTCCCCTGTGGCCGGGCCGGGGCCCTCAGGGGCTCTCCACGTGGGCATGAACCCCACTCTGGGGCCGCCACCCTCCCGACCCACACACTCGCCAGAGGCCCCACCTCGCGGACACCATCGCATTGGAGATCGGGACGCCCGCCCAGGCATTTCTGAGGGACACAGTTAGTGGCCAGCAACTGTACAGGCGCCCAGAGAACCTTCTGGGTGATAGAAATCTATTTGGTTGAAAATAACACAGGTGTATACAATTGTCAACACTCGTTGAACTGTGCACTTACGACAGGGACATATGGTTATGCGTACATTGTATTTTAAATACATCTGTTTTCGGAGAGAGAGGGAGGGAGAGGGGGGTCCCCAGCTGGGAGCCGGCCGGAGGGGCATCGTCTCTGCCAGCTGTGTGACCTTGAACAAGTGGCTCACCCTCTCTGGTTCACTCCCCGTCCAGCGGGGAAGGGAGGGTGCTGACTGCACGGGGCCTGCTGGGGATGCACACACAGCGCCTGCGCGTGCTTTGTCCTCGTGTTCGCTCCTACAGAGAAGCTTCCAGGAAAACTCCGGGTCCAGGGACATGAGGGCAACTTGAAGTCCCTTCACCTGGAGTCACTTCCCTGGAAACCGTGAACTCAACTGCTACCAAAAATGTTTCAAAGAGAGCAGTAAGGCCTAGACCAGTGGTCGGTAAACTGCGGCTCACAAGCCACATGTGGCTCTTTGGCCCCTTGAGTGTGGCTCTTCCACAAAATGCCACGGCCTGGGCCAGTCTATTTTGAAGAAGCGGCGTTAGAAGAAGTTTAAGTTTAAAAAATCTGGCTCTCCAAAGACATTTCGATCGCACTGCTGCTATTTGGCTCCGCTGGCTGATGAGTTTGCCGACCACTGGCCTAGAAGGTCCATGAAGCAAACCAGTAAGACATGAATATCGTTCTTATTTTCTCGTCAAAAATAAAATCACTAAATTGCCAAAACCGGTGTGGCTCAGTGGATAGAGCGTCGGCCTGCGGACTGAAGGGTCCCGGGTTCGATTCCGGTCAAGGGCATGGACCTTGGTTGCGGACACATCCACAGCGGGGGGTGCACAGGAGGCAGCTGATCAATGTTTCTCTCTCATCGATGTTTCTGACTCTCTATCCCTCTCCCTTCCTCTCTAAAAAATCAACAAAATGTATCTTTTTAGGAAATGAAATCACTTGGCAGGAACCTCCGGCTCCGCTTGCTTGGGTCTTCTGTGGCCTGAGTCGGGCCAGCGGAGCCGGGAAGGTTCTGCCGGAGAGCGAGCAGCCCCTGACGGAGCTGACCGGGCTCTTCCAGAAGCGCTGGCTGTCGGGCAGCGTGTTGACCGCCCTGAAGAAGTGTGATGGCCGAACTGAGCCCATTCCGAGGAAAGGCTGAGTGGAGGGCTTTGGGCCCTCGGACAACAAGGGTCTGTTAAGAGCTGCTGATGGGAAAAAGAAGATTAGAGCAGTGGTGAGCTCCAAAGAAGTGAGTAAGTCTCAGGTGGCTTATTCAAACCCGCTGGGAGCAAACATGGATGGGCCGAAGACGAGGGACAAAAAGAGCAAGAGCAAGAAGAGCAAAGCAGCACAGGGAAGGGCTCCAGATTCCGCGCTTTCACCAACTAACCCCCAAACTGCTCTTTTTCCTTTGGCATTTTTACTTTTGGCCACAAAACTAGGTTTCTGGTTCCCTACATTAAGTGTTTTCACGTGAGATTATGTTCATTTTGGACGGAAGAGCTGTGATGTTTGCAGGGCAGCTCTAAGAAGCCAGTTTATTTTAGAGCTGGCTAATTGGTCTGTGTGGCCTACTTGCATATTCCTGGATTTTAGTTAAAGACTCCGCCGGCATCTGTGTGAAGAACAATGCATCATTAACCCTGTCTATTTATCAGCAAAAAAAAGAAAGGGAGAAATCACTGAACAATCAGCGAGGGGGATTGGGGCACGTGCCCGCATGGAGGGCAGAGGGCCCGGGCACCGGGGGCCAGGCGGGGGCGGCCCTGAGCCAGGAGGCCTGCCCGGGGCGCGGGCTGGCCTGGAGCCGCCCAACGGACCGCGGGGAAGCCTGACGCTATGAGGAACAAACTAATGCAGGAGCTGTGTCCCCCTGGGCACCCTAATCCCGAGACGGCGTCCTCGACACACCCACGGCCACCGTCACAGAGCCACGAGAAGGGCTTTCAGTTCTCACCGCGGGAGCAGGTGTCTGTCAGTGACTCCCACAAAACTGAAAGCCCGATCGATGTCTCCTCGTCCCCTTTCCCGGCTGGAGGCCCCCCGTCACCGTCTCTGCCGGCACCCAGACAGCGGGTGTAACGCCGTTTCCCGGTGAGCACTCTTTTGGGTTTGCTCTGGGAAACCACGTGTCCCCGGAGCTCCCTCCTGCCGTAGCCCCTCCAAAAGCCTGTCAGCGTCCCGTCTGTTAACGCTTCCAGCGTCTCAGACAGCTGCAGTCTGACATCCTGCCTCTCCCTCCCCACCTTGTCATAGAGAAAGAACTGCCCCAACCCGAGCTAAAATGAATGCGATTCATTCCTTAGTCCAAAATACATTCCAGATGACGTATTTGTTATTTCAGAGAGAAAGAGAGAGGGAGAGAGAGAAACATCAGTGATGTGAAAGCATCATCGACGGGCTGCCTCCTGCACACCCCCCACTGGGGATCAAGCCCACAAGCCAGGCCTGTGTCCTCGGCCGGAATCAAACCTGGGACCCTTCAGTCCGCAGGCCGACGCGCTATCCACTGAGCCACACCAGCGAGGGCCAGATGAAATATGTAAATGTAAACAACAGAACTCTAAAATGGTCAAGTGGTGGCTGAGCAAACACTGAGATAATTCAAACCACAGAAGCCACACAGCCTGCCTGAATACCAAGGCTAAATTCTTAAAACACAGAAGAACTCTCCACACACAACCTCCATTTCACACAGAAACTGAAAACAAGAAATGATCACATGCCGGGGGCCGATATTCTAAGTACTCAGCGATGTTAACAGAACAATCTACAGCCAATATACAGCAAGTGACACAACTAGTTTATTAAAAAAAAAACAACATAAACAAATAAACACCAGAGTTCAACTCAGTCGGCAAACTGCACAACAAAGAGCCAGCGGCTCCCTGGCTGGGTCGGCCCGGGCCCGGGGGCACACGCCCCCCCCCCCCCCCCCCGCGGGCTCGGTCCCCAGCGGGGGGCGTGCAGGAGTGCGCTGACCAAGGCCTCTCTCATCATCGATGTTGCTCTTCCCTTCCTCTCTGAAATCAACAACATATTTTTTAAAATTTTGTTTTATATTTAGTAGGAAATGGGGCTACATTTTAATCTTTTTAAAAAATATATTTTATTGACTTTTTACAGAGAGGAAGGGAGAGGGATAGAAGGTCAGAAACATCGATGAGAGAGAGACATCAACCAGCTGTCTCCCGCACACCCCGTACTGGGGATGTCCCCGCAACCAAGGTCCATGCCCTTGACCGGAATCGAACCCGGGACCCTTCAGTCCGCAGGCCGACGCTCCATCCACTGAGTCAAACCGGTTTCGGCTACATTTTAATGTTATGTGGGTGGAATCTGGGGCCTTCAGAGACCTTAAAGCTGATTTAAGATGTCAGGACGCCTCCAGAGGGGGTGAATGGGGGAGAAGGGGAACGTATGGGACACTTTCAGCAATAAATTATTGGGGGGGGCAGGCCTCCGGGCGGTCAGAGCAGAGGGTCTCGGGTCCCCAGAGGAGCAATGGCTGTCAGGCCGAGCTGAGAGGCAGACGGGCCATCGCGGTCGGGGGTCACAGGCACTGGGAGCGGAGGGAGCTCACAGACGAGTCTGCTGCAGGGGGAGAGCGTTTGCTCAGAGAAACCCACTCCTGTGTGTGGCCCCCCGGGCCCTCCTCCGCCATCACAATCCGGGCCACCGGGCCCCTTCCACGCCTCACTCCCCGTCTGAGCGGTGTCCGCTTCGGAGTCAGGCTCCAAGGTTCCTGAGCCCCGGACTCTTGTGAACGAGTGGAGTCTGGGTGGCTGAGGCCCCGAGGCCCCGAGGCCCCGGTCTGCGGAACCCAGCCGGCCAGAAAGACACACTCGAGAGGCCCCACCTCTGACACCAGCCCGCGGCCCCCCGCGCCTCAGCACTGTCACACCGACCAGTCAGGCCCGGTTCCACTCACGGTCATCCCGTTACACCCGACTCTCCCGCTCCTGACGGGTTCTTCCCCCAGGGACTGCCCTGCATCTGGGCACTGCTGTGTCATTCAAACAAGGTCCGGCCTAACCGCTGTGCTCAGTGGGCAGTGCCGGCCTGCGGACTGAAGGGTCCCGGGTTTGATTCTGGTCAAGGGCATGTACCTTGGCTGCGGGCACATCCCCAGTCCGGGGTGTGAAGAGGCAGCGGACCGATATTTCTAACTCTCTATCCCTCTCCGTTCCTCTCTGTAAAAATCAATAAAATATATTAAAAACAAACAAACAGGGACGTAGTCTCTAGCCTTGCTCTGAAAGTTGGCATCTTATTCAGAACTAGTGCAGCCCATTCATGTCCCCCAGGATCCTCTAATAGCTCACAAGCTCGTTAGCATTCATCGTGCATGTCCCCTGCTCCAAGCAACAGCTGAAAAGTCCCTCTAATTCCCTCAAATCATCACGTTTTTATCTTGTTGTATTAGTACATCTAACCAAGTTCGGATGTTCAGAATAACTGCACAGAAACACAGCACCCAACCCCAGGTGCCCAGCCCACAATAAACGCCCTGTAAATATGCACCCCAAGTTCAGAGGGAGGCTCCCAGTCGTCTTTTAGGGAACACAGCCCTCTGGGACAGCGATTGTCAGTTCATCCCATCGCAAAGGAATCATTAAACTGCTGCGGCTCACCAAAGGATTCATTTTGCCTCTGACAAAAAAAACTGGTGTAATTTTGTGTCGGAGGCTAAGACCAACAAGTGTGAGCATAGTAATGGGCGAAGCCCATTAGGAGGCTAGCGGACTTTGATATCCAGCAAGAGCTGCCAGCCAGCCAGCATTGTTACCCTGCTGCTGCTGAAAGGCTCAAGGCACTCCCCTAATAACCCTTCCTTGTTTACCGAACCTCACCATTGATGGTCTGTTTGCTCTGTTCAAGGGCAAGTGTGTATTCCAGGTAATAAAGAGCTGGTGGGTCGGGCATGGGGAGCCACTCCACTGGTAAGGCCTCGGCTGCCCCCCCCCCCCCCCCTTCTAAACTCCTATTTGTCTAGTGTGCCCATTTGTGTGTCAGCCTCTCTCCAGACCTGGACCCCTAGCCGGGCCAGCTTTGATCCACACCAGACGGCTACTGTTGTGTTGGCTGTTGTCATACTTTTCTTTGACAATCTAAGGGAAAAGAAGTCAGTGCCCCCGACTAAACAGTCAGGTATTGCGTGGTTTTTGTTTGTTTTTTTAAATATATTTTACTGATGTTTTACAGAGAGGAAGGGAGAGGGATAGAAAGTCAGAAACATCGATGAGAGAGAAACATCGATCAGCTGCCTCCTGCACACCCCCTACTGGGGATGTGCCCGCAGCCAAGGTACATGCCCTTGACCGGAATCGAACCTGGGACCCTTCTGTCCGCAGGCCGACGCTCCATCCACTGAGCCAAACTGGCTTCAGCCAAATTTGATATTTTGACTATCTCAAGCTGCTAAATGTGTTGTATTAATACTTCTATACTTAACAATATGCTGCATTCAAGAAATGAAAATCAACCACTTTTACTAAATCATTTGCATAGCATGGAAGAACTACACAAAGAAACCATTAGCACATCCAAAGAGTATGCAAAAACAAAGCATATAAAATGTAGAATTTAACTGTGCACATAAAATTATAGGAAACCTTCAGATAAAAGGGTGTCATTGTTTAGTGATTAGTGTGAGCAAAGTACACAGGGAACAGATAATTAGTTCTATTACAAGTTTGGCATCAGTCAGTAAATGTGTTTAAAGCATAGCACAACCCTTACTAACAATGTAATCATGGATTTTTAATGTTATTCTGATTTTTTAAAAATACATTTTTATTAATCAGAGAGGAAGGGGAGAGAGAGAAACATCAATAATGAGAGAGAATCACTGATTGGCTGTCTCCTGCATGCTCCCTTCTGGGGATTGAGCCCTGCAACCCAGGCATAGGCCCTGGAAGTGAACCCGGGACCTTCAGTCCGCAGGCTGATGCTCTAACCACTGAGCCAAACCTGCTAGGGCTTATTTTGATTTTTAAAAAGTGCTAACTTATTATTAAGAATTTAATTGTTCTAGAAATGCAAAATTGACCTCACATCAGAAAAAAATATATATACACAAAAGAACTAGGATACTTACAGGAACATAATTAAGTTAGCTACCTTCCCAAATATGAGAGGAGAAGACTGAAGTGACTGGTCAAAATAACTTTATACAAAGAAACATGTAACTTTTGGCTCTGTATTGGAAAATCCAACAAAAAGTGGAGCTTAACTTCATCACATGAAATGAGTGTTCTATTCCCATCCTTCCAGAACACTTAGGTTGTAAGTCAATGGTTAGCCAGGGCCAATCATTTTCTCTCGCACTTAGGTGCACACGTGTGTGTTTTCCAGTCTGCACCGGCAGAAGGAAGACAGTGACTGTGCCATTCCGATCTGGCAGAACGGCGAGTCCGCTTCACGTGCGGTGAGGATGGGTGTCAAGGTGCCGATGAGAACAAAAGCAAGACTACAAACTGATGACCACCCACCCCTTTTTCAGGACTGATTCCAAACACAGCACAGGGCAGATGGGCAATTTACAAAAACGTATTTTATTCCCCATTAGCACTAAGCCGTTTCACTCAAAACGTTTCCAAATACTTGGCCAGACTGCCAACCCCAGCCACCGCAACAGAACCCAGAGACGCCATCTGGACAGAACAGCTACATTGCTGCATATAATTTATTAGCTCAGTGTAGTCTCTCCATGTTTAGCAAGTTGGTGTAAAAATTAATGTCCCTACAGGTCAATAGAAATGTATAATTTCGAAGTCGGCATTCCTGTCACAGTGACGTAAAAGCTCTTCAAGGAGAGCTGTGCGCTGGGTGGAGAGTGACCGGCTCTGGGGACAGAGCTGCTCCAGCACCAAACACAGCGGCAGCCGGGACAGCAGCGCTCCACCCCCCCCCCCCCCCCAGAACGCACTGCTCCCGTGTCTGCGGCACAAACTTGTCTCATGACATAAAACACGCCCGCAAATTTGAAAAAAATAAACAAACCAAGATGAACACATTTTCATCTTCATTTCAAAATAACCATTTTAAACAAAAAGTTCCCCATGCTTAGTAACTCTGTTCAAGAGATGAGTCCATACATTTTCTTCACTACACGTACAATTTTTTAGCCTATCACAGTGCCTCATTACAACCAGTTTAGCAATCAGAACTCCAGTGCCTTATTAAAAAGGACATTCAGTATCAGACCGTGAAGTTTGCAGTCGAATCCTTAAGACACTGACTTATTACAAAGTCTAAAATATGTCATACCATTCATCAGCACCCCCGGAACCTGGCAATTCTTGCCAAAAAAAATCACATGTGCATATAATTCAAACATAAACTTTGCAGGCAGGGGTCATAAAATAAATACTACTATATTTTTCAACTCAATTTAAATGCTGCCTTGATGGTTAGATAAAAAGAATAATATTCCTAACAGAGAGAGTCAAACTAGTTTTAAAACTTTTCCAAGTAGTTAGAGCAATTTAGCAAAACAAAGATAAGCAAGAGCCTCTGCAGACACATTCCCCTGTAGTGTACTTGCTAACGTGAGGTATAGTCTGTAAGCAATTAATACATATAAACAGGCATGAGCTGCCACTAGCTCAGTCTGGAGAGAAGCTCCTCAGCCGTGTAGTTGGGGAGGCAGGGCGTGAGGGAATGAGAAGGGAAGCACAGGTAGGTTTGCATGGGGTCATTTACGCATGTACTATTATCGCTATCTTGTATGTAACAGTCCACTGTCGCAAAAAGTAAACCCTCTCCAAGGATATGGGTCCAGAATTTACTTTATGTAGTATTAAGATTATTTCAGTATTACTAATGCTTCACTTGATTTATATGTGGACATACACATAATCATGTATGTATATCAAAAACTATAAACGTAATTTGAAAATACTTTTAGCTCATTTTTCAAGAGTTAATAGTTAAGACTAAACTATGGCTACAGAATTTTCTAGACTAACTAAACTCAGGGGTAAAACCAAAGGAAAACATTACTATTCTTTAGTAAATGGCTGTGCGGAACCTCAAGCTCACTCATCTTTTTACCGATGGGTTTACCTGATGAGGATTGTGATCCAATGATTGTTTAGCAGCAATTTTACCAAACTGTAAATTCTTTTATTAACAGGCATTATAAACAGATAATACTAATCTTATTTAAAAACCATGAGTGCCACACCGGTGAATATACAGCTCATGAATAACTTAAAAAGTATTTCCCATTTTAAAAGGCAACACTCAGCATACAAAAACCTATACTAAACTAAGAGGCTATAATATGGATACATGATTGATGTGTCTAAAATGATATATATACAGTACATAATTAATGTTAATTATGTGATCAGTACATTTTTTTCTATATGATTCCCTTCATGCTTCACTTTCCCCAGAAACTGAATTCTGAACTTCCTCTTCTAAAATTGGTACAATCAGGTTATCCTTGGACATCAAATTATATTTCATCACAAATTTAGTAAACCGATGACACAAAAATGTTTCATTCTGTAGAGAAGAAGAAAAAATGTTATTTTAATTTACTACTCAAACCAAAAAAATGAGACATACTATCAGCATATATTATTGTCACTGTTCTGATAAGAATGCATCAGGATAATTAGTAAAACATACTTACTTCATACTCATCAAATATCTGCCGATGATGAAAATAAGCGTGTGAAAATATGCGGTAAATCCTCCGGCACACTGACCCTAGTTTCGCTACAGAGGACTCCTTTATGCTAACCCTGGAAACAGAAGTCACAGGTTCACAGAGCTTGACAGATCTTAAGGAAAACACACAGTATTCCAATCTCCTACCTTCCCAGGTGTGAAAACAGACGCCCAGGGAAAGGTCAGAGTGCTAGGAAGTGGCAGGAGCGGGACCAGAAGCCCGTTCACTCCTGGGCCAGCGCTCCTCCTCCGTAACCACAGAGCCCGGGGAATTCAGGCTCGGGGTTCTGAAACGGTGTAGTTTAATGCAACTAAAACGAATCCCCGACAAATCAAAACTTACTAAAACACACAGGTGACATTAACAGTTTGTTCTCTAGATATGATTAAAACTGCTAAAAAGAATTGTTTTATTTCATAGAACTTGATTCTTTTTTTTTTTTTTTTTTTTGAGAAATAAAAACTGCCTGTATATTTTGGATATTCTTTTTTTTTTTTTTTAAATGTATTTGGATACTGAGGCAAAACCAGTATTTTTTACATATTTTATCTGAGCTCTTTAGAGTTAATGATATTTGGGGGGGCGGGGGGGGGGGATGCCAAATCAACCCACCTGGTAACAAATATCTTAATAGAATAAAAGACCAGTCACAAACCTCACCAATAATGTAAGACAGCAAACACAGGCTTCTTCCCAGATGTTTTTTGATGAGGACTGTATTAGGCAAGGACAAGGAATCCTTCGAAAACAAGCAGTCCAGCTAAGAAGTCTGCTCCTGAGGCATGCTGTCTAAGAGGCTGACTGCTGCAGAGGTTCAGGAAGTAAGTGTGCAAATACCCCAACTCCAAAGCGTGAGAGCGGGCCCGGGCAGGACACAGCAGCGGCACTACCTGACTGGCCTGGCCTGTGAGCTCTGGGGACTACGTCCTGCTACCTGTAGTCTGACTCTAACCCTAATTTCAAAACCGGAAAAAAAGATAAAGCTTACAGAATACAATGCATTCACCAGGATCCTGGCTTAAATTTTAAAAACAACAATCTTTTAAAATTAAATCCAAAAACGTTTAAAGGTTTGTTTACCTGCTGGGGAAATATTTATTGCTATTCAGAAGACAAGCAGCACCATCAAGTGTGTGTCTAGTATAGTCTATCGCGGGACACTGTAAAAGAAAGGGCATAAAAACGCATCAACAAAGAGCTCTGCCTCTTAGTTTAGGTGTATTTACTGTATGTGTGTCTTATTCGGAAAACTTACTATCCTGAAACAGCACTGCCTTTAACATCAGAATGACTACAATTCAGTGTTGCGCCCCTAAGACTTTACTATCCCCTGAACTACACCAGACCCTAGAAGATACACGAGTCAGTCTCCTCATTCCTCACTCCCAGCACTGGAAAGAACACCTGATCGGCTCATTAACCCTCTGACTTGACAAACGAGGACACGGAAGCTGGTCAGTTTGCAGTCTGCCCAGGCTTCTTCCGAAACAAGCAGCCGTTCAGAAAGATCAGAGATTTACTGGTAAGTAAGCAAGCGTGTGCAAATCCCGGCTCCAGGGCTAGGACGGACGGCGAGCCCGGAGAACGGGGCCCAGCAGGAGGGCTGTCAACGACTCACGGCCAAGGACTCAGGCAGGATCACACGGTTAGGCAGGACCCAAAGACATGTTCACAGAAGGAATATCCCGGGCCTTCCGGCCACTGACGTATACTTTACCAAGGACCCAGAAGCCTCCTTGCCTTCACCAATATCTCGAGGGATCCCTGCCTTCTAACATCCTAGAAGCACCCTTTATTATGTGTCTGGCATCCTATTATCCTAGCAGCTTTCTTTTTTTGTAATATATCTTACTGATTTTTTACAGAGAGGAAGGGCGAGGGATAGAAAGTCAGAAACATCAATGAGAGAGAAACATCCATCAGCTGCCTCCTGCACACCCCCCACCAGGGATGTGCCCGCAGCCAAGGTCCATGCCCTTGACCGGAATCAAACCCGGGACCTTTCAGTCCGAAGGCCAACGCTCTACCCACTGAGCCAAACCGGTTCTGGCAATCCTGGCAGCTTTCTAAAGAACTTTCTCCTTAACCTCCTTTGAAATTTAACACGAAATTTCATCTTTACATTTTAATAAGCCTGTCTTATCCTATTCCACTTATCAGAAACAATGAAATCTACTGTCTCATGACAAAATCAGCACACCTACTAAAGGAAAAACAGAACTGCAAAGTAACCTCCTCACTCAGTCCTTTCGAAGGCAGACAGGGAGAAGGAACGGAGCAGTGACAATGAGCCAGGGGTCCACTTGAAGGAGAAAATGAACTGGTATTTAGAAATGCAAATTAGTACCCACTAAATACAGCTTATTCCAGTGTGATGGTAAATACATAAAGATTACCTAAACGAACAAACAAAAAAACAAGTATCACCTCACTCATACGTGGACGCTAATGAACAAAATACATCCAGACACAGAAACTGAACAGACTGTGGAATCTCAGAGGGAAGGGGTGGGTGGGTATGGGAAGAGACCAACCAAAGAACTTGTGTGCGTAACCGTGGACACAGACAACAGCGTGGGGAAGGCCTGGCAGAGAGTGGACCAAAGGGCCTTGGGTTTGGTTTCTGGTCAAGGGCAGATTCTGGGCCCAGGTTTCAATCCCTGCCCAGGTTCGGGTGAGATGTTTCTCTCTTTCCCCATCCCTAACGCCCCTCTCTCTGAAAAACAATGGAAAAAATCCCCTGGTGGTGACTAAAAAATTGTGGTAAAATATACAGAGCACACCATTTGCCATTGTAACTATTTTTAAATGCACAGTCGGTGGCATTAATTACATTCCGTGTCATGCAGCCAACACCACTGTTTCTAACCAAAGGTTTTTCATCATCCCAAACAGAAACTCTATGCCGTCAATCAATACCTTCCCATGCTCCTCACCGACCCCTCCCCCCATCCCTGGTAACCTCTCTAGTCTACTTTTGTCTCTATAAATTTGACCTTTCAAGATATTTCATATAAGTAGAATCATAAAATAGCTGTCCTGCCAAAACCGGTTTAGCTCAGTGGACAGAGCGTCGGCCTGCGGACTGAAAGGTCCCAGGTTCGATTCCAGTCAAGGGCATGTACCTTGGTTACCGGTAGGGGGTGTGCAAGAAGCAGCTGATCGATGTTTCTCTCTCATCGATGTTTCTGACTTTCTATCCCTCTCCCTTCCTCTCTGTGAAAAATCAATAGAATATATTTCTAAAAAATAAATAAATAAAATAAAATAGCTGTCCTTTTATGTCTGGCTTACTTGGCTCAGTATAACATCCTCAAGCATCATCCATGCTGTAGCTTATATCCGAACTTCATTCCTTTTCATGGCTGAAAAATGTTCCCTTGTATGTATACACCACATTCTGTTTATCCCTTCTCCATGTAACTGCCCAATTATGAAAAATTATACTAATTATAAGGAATCCTGCCCTGGCTGGTTTGGCTCAGAGGATAGAGATTGGCCTGCAGACTGAAGGATCCCGGGTTTAATTCCAGTCAAGGGCACAGGCCCAGGTTACGGGCCTGATCCCTAGTAGGGGGCATGAAGGAGGCAGCCAATCAATGACTCTTTCTCATCACTGATGTTTCTCTCTCTCTCTCCTTCTCCCTTCTCTGAAATAAATTAAAAAATATTTTTTTAAAAATTCTAAAACAGTACCGTGGCAATAACTTTGCAGCAAAAAACATCAAACCAACTGGCAAAATAAAGAGTGAACTAAAACCCCTAAGAACGTGTCTACCACAGTCTGGTACAAACTTAGCTTATGGCCGTTTTATTAGTCATTCACTCTACGGATTCTCACCTCTTTCGGAGTTTTATGAGCTGCACAAAGGAAAATCCACTGCTCAGTTGCTGTCATCTGAGTACATGTGTCTGGATGGCATTCGCTCTGTTAAAACGGTACATTTCTTAATACATAAAGCAATTAAAAAGTTTATCATTGGAATTATTTCCATGTACAACTCTAATTACAAATTTTTGGATAAGTCTGTAAGCACATTAAGTTATAAAACTAGGGGGGAAATGAGAACTTTCTATTATAACTTAAACTTGAAAATATTACCTGAAGTTTGACAGCAAGTCCATTGAGCTCAAGACAGAATTGCCTAAAAATTCAAATATATAAGTGAAAAGTTTTATGTATTTTCCACATTATATTTAGAATATTAACTTAAAATACAGAACCCTACCAGTACCATCCATCCTCCCTCATCAACATTATAACACCGCATGAATTTACATGGCACATTTCCTACACAGACATGCAGATTAATAAACAAAATTCAAAACAAATGATCGTAAAAAAGTTCAATATCAGAGTTTAAGAACCTGATCTCTCTAAACAATGGAAATTGATACAATTTTACTGAGAAGTATTTTAGAAAAATTTACCAGGACACTTAGAAAATGTACATTTTTTTATTAAGTCACTCTCCTAAAAATCAATTCTAATTAAATAATCAGAATAATATGCAGGTATATAATATGCAAAGATGTTCACAGAAACCATATATATGAAAAAAACTTTTTTTAACATTCTAAATGATTAGCAACTGAGGAGTAATAAAATGTTGGCAAAGGATATACGAAGCATATATGTTTATAGTCACAGTAAGATTCTAGTTTACATGTAAAATTATATGCATTTATATACCCATATAAAAAGCTATACAAAAAAGACTACACTTTTTATACTCCTACATATTTTGCAAGTTTTGTTATGACCTCAAACATGTCTCTGTAAAACCTTCAATCATAACATAGAAGAACATCTTGCATAATTCCACCACCTCTTCCGAAAAGATAATTATTGTTTATAGCAAATTTGATTTTATATATAATGATTTTAAATACATTGGGATCATATACACAATTTTGTAAATTGCTTTTTTATCACTGAACAGATCATGGGCATTTTTTTCATGATACCTTTTCCTTCTAAAATTTCCAAATTGAGAATTACAAGCCTAGAACAATTCTTGGAACATTGTTAAGTGCTCAAAAAATATTTCCATGACACAGAGATAACTTACTTCATAACTGTCAAAACACTAAATGTTCCCTCTAAAAATTCTGTCAAATTACTCACTACTGTGTTTCCCCATCAAACAAAACGTAGACAACATGTCTGCAACATCAATTTTAAAAAGTTCCTTATCTACAAACTGAGGCACTCATTCCAGAAATTGTGGTCTAATTTATTGGGGGAAAGCCATACGTTTATTATTTTAAATCAACTCAAAAGTAACAAACCCCAATGAACATATATCCTCTCTGCATTCTCCATATTTAACCTATCAACTCACCCCAACTCCCATTTATACTAGAAAGTATAAATTCAAGAAACCATCTAGTAACTTCAGGATATAGCTGCTTCTGTATAACTAGTCCTCCACTCATCATCAATTTCCTCATTCAAAGGATATTATGAAAAGCTCCAAAACTCCTTATTGCATGGTTACAATTAATGTATATTTTCCAAAGGGAAGACTGAACGTTCACAGGAATTAACAGGTAACTCATCAGATAGCAAACCTATACCAGGAACTTGACATGATCCTTCAGAGCAGTGGTTCTCAACCTTTTTAATCCCTCAGCCCTTTAACACAGCTCCTCGTGTTGTGGTGACCCCCAACCATAACATTACTTCCGCTGCTACTTCATAACTGTCATTTTGCTACTGTTACAAATCGTAATGTAAATATCTGTGTTTTCCGATGGTCTTAGGCGACCCTGCTGGCGGTTCTCAATCTATGGGTGAGAACCGCTCGCTGCTGTAGAGCCTCAGACCACGGGAAAACACACATTTCCATGAGGAACTGTGTTAAAGGGTTGTGGCGTTAGAAAGGTTGAGAACCACCGCTCTAGAGAAAGACAGCTATTCAGGAGTGGATACATGGAAAGAATGCATTTGTGGCTAACAGATATGATTAAGGAGAAGTATGTAAAAACATAAGGCCCACATTCATAAATGTAAGAAATAATCAGTAAATATTAAAAAAACTTTGTAACACTGAAAATATGAAAGCTTCAGAATTTGATATGCAATTAATAATGATTTTATTTATAATTCACAATAATATTAAAGATTATTTTTTATTAGTAAGTACTATTACTATTTTGATATACCATAAGGACTCACCTTAAATGTTCATACTTCCATACACCTTCATCTTGGCCTTCAGGTGGTTCAAGAATTTTGTCAATATTGGAACAATCTGCTCTTATGTTCTGTTGAATATACTATAAACAAAGTTCTTATAGTTACTTAAAATATCACACTACATGGTAAATCTTATATTAAACATATATAATTTTTTAATATATAAAAACTGCTCTTGCCGAAATTGGTTTGGCTCGGTGGATAGAACGTTGGCCTGCGAGCTGGAGGGTCCCAGGTTCGATTCCGGTCAAGGGCATGGACCTTGGCTGCGGGCACATCCCCAGTGGAGGGTGTGCAGGAGGCAGCTGATCCATGTTTCTCTCTCATCAATGTTTCTGACTTTCTATCCCTCACCCTTCCTCTCTGTAAAAAGTCAATAAAATATATTTTAAAAAATAAAAATTAAAAAAGCCCTGCTCTTGCCTGGCCAGCCTGTCTCGGTGGCTGAGCATCACGTATGAACCAGGAGTTCACGGTTCAATTCCTGGTCAGGGCACCTGCCCAGCTTTTGGGCTCAGTCCCGGAGGCATGGTTTTCTCTCTCTCTCTTTCTCCCTCTCTCCCCCCTCTTCCTTTCTCTCTCTAAAAATCAATGAAAACATTTTTTAAAGTAAGTAATCCCATAATGCTGGTTATGAGCTCCTGGGTGCAATCCTAACTAGTCCCTGACAGGCGCTGAGAACTGAGCTGGCGGATACACCGCCACCGAGGCCGACAAAAGTTGGTGCGCGCGCACGCGCACACACACACACACGCGCACACACACACACACGCACACACACACACACAACAGATGCAAAAGGTTTTGAAAACTAAACTGACATTGGAACCTCAGTTCAGCTGGAACTTGCAACCTGTATCTAACAAAGTCAAACGCCTGCTGCAACAAAAACATCACCTTCCCCATTGGGTTTAAGACCAGAGTGTCAACGTACTAGTCAAAATGTCCAGGGTATAAGCCAGCATTAGTTGGCCTACAAAGAATACATGAAAATCTCAGTTATCATGGGGAAAAAGCAAGCTCAAGACACCAGCAACAAGATGACACAGATATTGGAAATTACCTGACAAAGACTTTAAAGCAGCTATTTAAAATCACAAACACCTGAAACAAAATTACCAACAAAGACAAAAAGAGCCAAATGGAAATTTTATTTTTTTAATTTTCTAATAACTCAGTGATTTTTTTGTAAATATATTTTTATTTCTTTCAGAGAAGGGAGAGGGAGAGAAACTGATTGGCCGCCTCCTGCATGCCCCGTATTGGGACTGGGCCCACAACCAGGCTGTGCCCTGACCGGGAATCAAACGTGACCTCCTGGCTCACAGTTTAGGCTCAGCCACTGAGCAACACCAGCTGGGTGCAAATGGAAATGTTAGGACTGGAAAACACAACCCCAGAGGAAAACACTCACTGGACTCAACAGCAGCTGGAGATGACACGGTAAAGAATCAATAAACTTGTAGATAGACGTACAGATATTATCCAAGCTGAACAATAGAAATTAAAAGGAATAAAAATAATAATAAATAGAGCCCCAGGAACTTGTCAGTCAAAAACAAAAGATTTAACAGTCATGTCACCATCATCCCACACAAAAAAGAGTGCGGTGCTAAAAAATGTATCTGAACAAATAACGGTTAAAAAGATTCCAAGTTAGAAGAAGACATAAACCTACAAATTCAAGAAGGTGAATAGGCTAGCGGGGAGTTATTGTTTAATGGGTACAGAGTTTCAGCTGGAGAAGATGAAAAATTCTTAAGACAAATGGAGGTGGTAATGGCTGCATAATAATGTGAATGTACTTAACACCACAAAACTATAAGCTTAAAACGGGAAAAATGGTAAATTTTATGTATTTTTTTATCACAGTAAAAAAAGCAGAGTGAGTGCCAAACAGGAAAACCCAGAGCCCGGCCGGCACGGCTCAGGGGCTGAGCGCTGACCTGGGAACCAGGAGGTCTCGGTTCACTCCCGGCCAGGGCACAGGCCCGGGTTGCAGGTGTGGTCTTCGGTGGGGGCGTGCAGAAGGCCACCCATCAATGACTCACTCTCATCACTGACGTTTCTATCACTCTCTCCTCTTTGAAAACAATTTTAAAAATATTGTTTAAAAGATAATGTCACACACACGTACAAAAAGGCAATGCACAAAACCATTCATTCATGAATGCTCTTCCATTTCCTGTGCTAAATACCTAATATACTAAATCCATTTTAAAGATTTTTATAATGACTATGAATTGTTTTTAAAGCTCAAAGAACTCAACTATATTTGTATTTTATTCCTTAAGATCTCCAAATAACAATAAACCCAAATAACTATCTACTTTTATTATCTGGCCATTAGACAAAGCCAAGCAGTCTACTGTTAATGCACATTTTCTCTTTAAAGATGTTAACCAATGCTTCGTCCAATTTACTAGTATATGCAATTTCAAGCATCCTTTTATTAATCCTTAAATGTGATCCCATATAATAAAAGGCTAATATACAAACTGTCCCCTCGACCGGGAGTTTGGCCAGCCACGCCCCGATCGCCCCCAACCCCGCATCCCAATCAGGGGCAGGCCAGTTGGACTTCACCCATGCACAAATTCATGCACTAGGCCTCTAGCTTTTTTTTTTAATTTAATATATTTTTATTGATTTTTTTGCAGTATAACTTATATTTAATAGTAGTACATAAGTTTTCCTTTTTCCACCCCAATATCCTCTCCCCAGCCTCCCTTACCCCCCAGCACATGTCCCCACCTGCCCCCCTCTCCGCCCCAGTGTCTTTCATTCATTGGTTATGGTCATATGCATGCATACAAGTCCTTCGGTTGATCTCCCCCAGCATCCGCCCCCCATCCACCCCAGCCTTCCCCCTGTAGGTCTCTAGCTTTTTAATAATTAGCTATGAAAATTCTTTTTTCCCCAAATTCCTGATTTTATTCATTTTGAAAAAATGACCAGCTACTGTGTTTTTTTTTAACCCAACTAGTACACAATGTGATTCTCAATAAGAATATTTAGTAATATCCTGTCCCCCTAAAACAAATAAGTAAATAAATAAAATAAAATAAAATCCTGCCCTGGCTAGTGTGGCTCGGTTGGTTGGAGTGTATCCCGCACACCAAAAGGTTACGGGTTCGATTCCCAGCAGGGGCACACAGAGGAGGCAACCCATCGATGTTTCTTCCCCCCCCCCCCCACTTCTCTCTCCAAAATCAATAAACATATCCTCACATGAGGATTTTTAAAAATGGTTAAAAAAAAGTAAAGCTCAGGTACATGTTCACAAGTGTTCAGTCACTAAATCAATATGCTATTTCTACTTAATGTTATTCTAATTTAGTATTCAATTAATTTTGAATTAAGGTCACTGTAAAATCAAATTTGGTACAACAATATAGTATAGATTAACATATTTTAAGATTAAAATATATTTAAGTTTGATTATAGTTTAATACGCCATCTTAAAACAAAATGAAGGTTGAGAAAAGTTTTAAATGGCCATCCATTAATTGCTTGGATCCTGGTTTGTGTGAAAAGACATAGGAATACTTAACTTTCCCAAGGAAGGTCAAACGCCTAGTTTATAGGTATTTCGAAAGAAACTACTGTTATTACCTGCTGCACAGCTAGTGTACTGTCCATTTCGTCAAAGGATTCATCAGGCCAATTATAGAAATCCTATAAAAAAATTCATGATTAAAACACAAGACGCAATACCATTATGATTAACTTCAATTCTTAATAAAAATCCAAAGTCATACTAGAGGAGAGGAAAGCGCTCATATTGTGAGCAGTGTGGTTATCCTATACCAGTGGTCGGCAAACTCATTAGTCAGCAGAGCCAAACATCAACAGGACAACGATTGAAATTTCTTTTGAGAGCCAAATTGTTTAAACTTAAACTTCTTCTAACGCCACTTCTTCAAAATAGACTCGCCCAGACCGTGGTATTTTGTGGAAGAAGCCACACCCAAGGGGCCAAAGAGCCGCAGTTTGCCGACCACTGTCCTATGTAATAAAAACCCAGAGACCATAACGGCAGAACGACCAGAATGACCACTCGACCAGTCACTATGAGGTGCACTGACCACCTCTTGGTCCCTCCCCCCGGCCCACAGGCTCCAAGTGCCGGATGGTGAACGGGGACCCAGGGGTGGGTGGCGGGGGATGCAGGCTGCACCAGACCAGCACCCCTGCCCTGCGGGTCGCCCTATACACAGAGGGCACCTGTGGTGGGGGTGGGGCCGGCAAGTGGGTGGGAACGGCCGGCCTCTTGGTTCCTTACCCCGGCCCGCAGCTCTGACCACACAATGGCAAACGGGGAACCAGGGTGGGTGGTGGCAGGACTGGCAAGCAGGCGGAACAGCCAACCTCTTGGTCCCTCCGCCTGGCCGGCAGGCTCCGATCACCTGATGGCGAACGGGGACCCAAGGGTGGGTGGCGAGGGATTCAGGCAGCGCCAGGCCAAGGCCCCTGTCCCACCAATGGCCCCACACACAGAGAGCAACCCGAGGCGGGACAGGGTCACGAGTGGATGGGACCAGCTGACCTCTCAGTCCCTCACCCCCCACCATCAGGTTCCGATTGCTGGGTGGCAAAATGGGAACCCGAGTGGGTGGCGGCAGGGGGCGGGGCTGGCTGCCAGCTGGATAAGATGGCCCTACCAGCAGGCTGGGCCTGGGGCCACACCCAGGCACGACTTTCGTGCGCTGGGCCTCTAGTCCTAGATGATAAAAGCCTAATACGCTAAGTATCTGGTAGTCCAGTTGCCCATTTAACCAAAGTTTAATATGCTAATATGCTAGGCCACTCAACCACCAGGGGGCAGATGCTCCAATTGGTAGGTTAGCTTGCTGCTGGGGTCCAGCTGATCAGGACTGAGTGAGACAGGCCAGAGCCCCTGGAGTCCTCCCATGGTCTCTCCCCGGCCCTGATTATGCCCAGAAGGGGCCCCTCAGCCTGGCCCCTGCCCTCTTGCAACCTGGGACCCCTTGGGGGATGTCGGAGAGCAGGTTTCGGCCCGACAGCAGAACTGATCACTCACATGCACTGACCACCAGGGGGCAGAGGCTCAATGCAGGAGCTCCTCCCTGGTGGTCAGTGTGCTCCCACAGGGGAAGTGCTGATCAGCCAGAAACTGGGCTCATGGCTGGTGAGTGCAGTGGCGGCTCCCGGACTGAGAGAGGGTGCAGGCCAGGCTGAGGGATGCTCCCAAGTGCATGAATTTCGTGCACCGGACCTGTAGTGATATAATCTACAGTAATAAGAGAGAAATACACAGATTGACCATACCTTCTTGACACCCACCAGCCAATCAGGAGTATGCAAATTAACCCAACAAAGATGGCGGGTTAATTTGCATACACAGGTATGGATCCAGCGGCCTGGATGCTTGTATCATCGCCATGGCAACGACAGGCATTTCGCACTGTCCCAACGCTCTGGGACTCTGGGCAACGTGGGAAGGCGGAAAAGCGGCTCTGGGCAGAGCAAAGGCTGTGCCAGAAGCCAGGGTAAGGAAGGCCTGTTCTACACGAATCTTCGTGCATCAGGCGTCTAGTACAAGTATAAAGAAAAACGATGATCATCACTATTGGTTGGGAGGAGTAGGTAGAAGATAGAAAATGTAATACATAGGTATTCAACTCTATTAGTAATGTTTTAGTTCTGAAAGTAGGTGATGAGTATATCTTTGTAAATGTCCTAGACTGTTCACTTTTTAAAATAGTTTCCCTATATTAATGAAAATGAACTTTATTTTTAAATGTTATGAAATTTTAGAAAACATTCTGAAAATTATTCTAACATGTCTTTTCCTAGACATCATCTAAATAGTATTAAAGATTAATTTTAAAATTCTTCCCATGATTTATATTCAAAAAATGTTTCTATCAAATCACTCTGCAAATACCTGCCTTTAAATTTTTTAGTTTGTATAATATTTGTTATTAAAATGTTAGAAAACACATGCTAATATACAGAAAAGATGTAAAAAAAAAAAGTTATTGGGAATTAAGTACTCTGCCTCATCACACCTGTGATATACTTTAAACTGAAAGAAGTAACCAAAAATCCGGTTTAATGAATGTTCTCATCTCAGTCAATAAACATTTATTGAAAACCAACTATGTGCCAATTCCCAAACTAACCAATCTTAAAAAGCAGGAAGATACTCCACTACTCTGATAGCTCTAAATAAGTCATCTCGGAATAGACTCATTTCACTGAGGGAAATTAGTGTGACAAGCCAGCATGCTGTGTAAGCAGTCTTTTTTTCTTTTTTTTTAACTCTAATCTTTTCTGCCACATTTTATTTAACAACCTTGATCTATGACAACGTGAAAAAGCAAAGGAGCTTTCTTATATGTGACTTACTCATAGTAGACAGATATATTACAATATTAATTTAAAATATATTATTTTCTTTCCTTTCAAGCTTCATAACTTTTGAGTAAATAAAAATGGATGACAATGATCAGAAGGTGAGTTCACTTTAATATAAAATATAAAAGTTGCTCACGTAATAAAAGAAAAAACAATGTTTCCACAGAATAAGTAAAGATATCTAAGAGAGTATTTGTAGGTAAAGAAAGTTTGAAAAGGGTAAAAAGCCTAAAAATGTCCAGTAGTATGACAACAAAACTGCCAGAACAACTGACAGCATAATGTGACGCTAATAAGGATGTTCAAACCAAATTCTCTAAAACTCAATCCTAGAAGCAACTTGTTTGGAGAGAAAACGTTGCCAGCGAACGAAGAACGCAAAGCTATGGAGCCGTGAGCAAACGCAGTGGCTTCTCGGGCTGTCGTATCTGCAACCTGCACCTGGGAAGGTGTCTGTGTCTGCAAGATTCCTTCGCAAGGACGCCCTTCCCGAGAGTCTGTGCAAGATGCTAAAAGCATTCTCTGGCATTCGGCCACAGCTCTACAGGTTTCCGTTTTGTTTTGTTGTTTTCGCCGCACCACTTTTCCTTTAAAATTCCATTTTAACACACCCCTTCCAATGTCAGAGCATCTACTCAAGAGCAAGCCATTCCAGCTGGCAAATTCGTCAGATTAAATCTAAATGCCTATTTAATTTTTTTTAAAGAAGGTGAGGCATCCCTTTTTTGCAAATCCAAGAACCAATGCCTAAATAAGCACCAACTCACTCAACTATTGCCCTGCCGAAAGCAAATAAAAGGGTCATCAGTTCGTTCCCTGTGCTTCACACATAACAAGGAAATTCACAAGGAACGATGTCTAAGGAGTTGCAACCAGAGGATGAGGACTTGCTGGGCCAAGAACAGCTGCAGAGAGAAGCAGCCAAAGGCAAACAAAAGGAGGAGGCGCAGCGTTAAGGATCGCCGCCCGGATCCGGCTACACCGGCTGGACGGGAGGCTGGGCAGGAACGTCACAGCCGGGTAGGACCATACACCAGGTAGGACCACACACCAGGTAGGACCATACACCAGGTGGTAGGACCATACACCAGGTGGTCGGACCACACACCAGGCAGGACCATACACCAGGTAGGACTATACACCAGGTGATAGGACCACACACCAGGTAGGACCACTCACCAGGTAGGACCACACACCAGGTAGGACCACTCACCAGGTAGGACCATTCACCAGGTAGGACCACTCACCAGGTAGGACCACACACCAGGTGGTAGGACCACACACCAGGTGGTAGGACCACTCACCAGGTAGGACCATTCACCAGGTAGGACCATTCACCAGGTAGGACCACTCACCGGGTAGGACCACTTACCAGGTGGTAGGACCACTCACTCACCAGGTGGTAGGACCACACACCAGGTAGGACCACACACCAGGTAGGACCACTCACCAGGTAGGACCACACACCAGGTAGGACCACTCACCAGGTAGGACCACACACCAGGTGGTAGGACCACACACCAGGTAGGACCACTCACCAGGTGGTAGGACCACACACCAGGTAGGACCACACACCAGGTAGGACCACACACCAGGTAGGGCCACACATTAGGTAGGGCCACACATTAGGTAGGGCCACACATTAGGTAGGGCCACTCACCAGGTAGGGCCACTCACTAGGTAGGACCACTCACCAGGTAGGACCACTCACCAGGTAGGGCCACTCACCAGGTAGGGCCACTCACTAGGTAGGACCACACACCAGGTAGGACCACTCACCAAGTAGGACCATACACCAGGTAGGACCACACACCAGGTAGGACCACTCACCAGGTAGGACCACACACCAGGTAGGGCCACACATTAGGTAGGGCCACACATTAGGTAGGGCCACACATTAGGTAGGACCACACACCAAGTAGGACCACACATTAGGTAGGACCACACATTAGGTAGGACCACTCACCAGGTAGGACCACACACCAGGTAGGGCCACACATTAGGTAGGGCCACACATTAGGTAGGGCCACACATTAGGTAGGGCCACACATTAGGTAGGACCACACACCAAGTAGGACCACACATTAGGTAGGACCACACATTAGGTAGGACCACTCACCAGGTAGGACCACACACCAGGTAGGGCCACACATTAGGTAGGACCACACACCAGGTAGGGCCACACATTAGGTAGGACCACACACCAGGTAGGACCACACATTAGGTAGGACCACACATTAGGTAGGACCACACACCAGGTAGGACCACACACCAAGTAGGACCACTCACCAGGTAGGGCCACTCACCAGGTAGGGCCACTCACTAGGTAGGACCACACACCAGGTAGGACCACTCACCAAGTAGGACCATACACCAGGTAGGACCACACACCAGGTAGGACCACTCACCAGGTAGGACCACTCACCAGGTAGGACCATACACCAGGTAGGACCACTCACCAGGTAGGACCTAGAAGCCAGGACCAGGTAGGCTGCGTTCCCACGCCCTCCACCCTCACCCCGGCACCCCGCCCCTCCCCGAAAGCCCGGGGGTGACCCCCTGGCCGGCGGCGCCCCTCCGACGCAGGTCAACTGGGGTTCAGGAGAGCGGCAAGCACCAGCGGAACCTCCTGACGGGTTCCCAGGCCCCGGCCTCGGGGGCCCCCACCCGCCGCACACGCCCACCCTCCTAAAGGCGCTCCGCAGGCCTCGCGGGCCGCCGCGGCTCCGCCAGACCCAGGGGCTGCGGCTCCGGAAGAGCAGGCCGGGCACCGGCGCCCCCGCCCGCGGCCCGGCCCCACCTCCTCTCGGGGGGCCGCCGACTTCCAGCCGCGGCGCTGCTCGGCGCCCAGAGTCCACCCCGCAGGAAAGGTGCAAAGATGGTACCTGCGCCTTGGTGCCCGGCCTGTTCCGCCTCAGCACTGCCGTCCCCTCCGCCATGACCATAGTGCCAGAGTCTGGGCGGCTGGAGTCGGTACCCGGATGTGGGGACGCTGCCTGCGCGGGGGCGGGGCCGAGCGGCGCCCGGAGGACGGGAGCCGGGGAGGGGCGGCGCCTGGCGGAACAGCGCGGTCCGCGCGGGGCAGGGCGGGAGGCGGGGCGGAGTCCTGTGAAGGGCCGGCTGGTGGCGGGAGGGGGTGAAGAGAAGGAACAGCCGACGGCTGCCCCGGGCGACCCAGAGCGGTGGGGAGGCCGGCCCTGCTCGCATCTCTGCTGCTGACGGTACCGTATTTTCCGGCGTATAAGACGACTCATGCATGTCATAAGCATTTGAATTAATATTACCATATTGCAATCAAATCTGATTTTTTTTTTAATTTGGTGTGCGTTGAAAGAGGGGTGGTCTTGTACAGCTAGTATATCCCAAACACTATATTTTACCTGGAAAAGTTGGGGGTCGTCTTATAAGCCCCGTCATTTTATACGCCGGAAAATACGGTAATTCCATTAGTTGGACCGAGCTTGCACAATGGCGACCTTCTCAGTAAACCTGTTGGAGAGGGAATTTTGAGCACTACTGAGACCTCGGACTCTGCCCCAGACGGAGCTGTCAGTGCTGACCCCAGGCCAGGCCTTGAGATACGGCCTCATGGCCCCTTCCCAGCACGTAGGCCTTGCAAGACAGAACACTGTCAGCTTTCTGAAGAACAGGGTGACCCTGTGAATAACATGGTCGCCAATGGCATGACTCTGACGTTGCTTGGGAAAAATTGTTTTATCTTAAATTGCTTGCTCTGCAAAAACAGGATATGGTTAATGTGCTTAAAAGCGGTCCTGCACAAAGGGTCGGGGGTGCTCTCCGGTCTTCCTTCCTGGAGAAAGGCGGAGCAGTCGCCGGCTGGCTAACAAAGGCTCCCTAAATTTTAATTTGGTCTGGGCTCCAGTGGTCATTCCCTCGCGTTCGCTACACAACAAACCTTGCGCAAACACGTACCCACAGAAGCACAACTCTGTCCCGAAATCCATGTAGGTATGCAAAGTGGAAACCCGGCCAACACCCTGTGGAACGCCAAAGACCCTACATGAAATTGTCCCAACCTCAGATCAGACCAGACTGGGCTTCGAGTGTCAAAGGATATTTCCCACTCTCCAACGGGTTTACTGAGACGGACTCCATTGTGCAAGCCGTCTTCAAAGCCAAGGACTTGTCCAAGGACAAGTCCGTTTGCGTCAAGGCCCCAGATGCCAATGATCCGAGACCCAGTGGACAGCTGGCACTGGGTGTTAGACAGGATCAGCTTCTGGTGCGAGCCGGAAAGCTGGAGGGGCCGCTGAATGCCTCTTGGTGGGAGTTGTACATCTTACAGGATTTCAAATTTTCCTTGTTGCAAGTTTTAAGTGTTCTTTAGTCATGAAATCTTGGCAGTTTGGGCAATTTTTTTGTTGTTGTTCCCTGCTTAGAAACCTTAAATCTTTGATGTGAGATGAGAGAGGCCGTAGGATAGATGTTTAATGGGAATACAGTGGGAGAACAGTGCATGGAGTAGGGTGATTTCCAGGAAAAGAAAACATCAGCTATTCCATCAGATACACGAAAAGGTATATGGAGAATGCAGCAGGGACCATGTCACAGACATCACCCAAAGGTGTGAGGACCGGAGGAGAGGCAGGTAAACTGAGTGTGTGCAAAACTGAATAACTGTCAAGTACTTGGAACTCGGGCTCAGAGAGCTTGAACGATAGGAAGTTGGTCTGCCTTAAGAGTAAGATTCCTGTTTTATTGATGATGTATAGACTGGTTACTTTTCAGGAGCAAAGATTTCATACTTAATTTCATCACCATCTTCTAGAAACAAAAGATTCATTCAATAAACATTTGTTCATCCCATGTGTTCAGCACTGATGTAGGAGAATGCAAAGACCTAGTCCGTAATCAGAAGTTGCTTCGTATGTAGCGATGGGGCATGTGCAAATCACCAGTTCTCTTACTAGATACGGTGAGAATCTAAGACGAGTAGCACCCAAATGTTGTCTCCCTAAGAGACATGGGGTGGGTGTGAGGAGCAGAGTCCTGAGTAGGCCTGTGGACAACCCGTCTCCAAGGATTCAGTTAAAATTTCTCACGGTCAGTGCCTCTGAGCAGTAAATATCCAGGGGGGTTCACCTTAATATTTTCTGACGTCCATATTTGTTATGCTGTTCCAGTGCATCTGATAAGAACAAGAGAAAAAAGGAGTAAGTAGGTCTTTAATTCAGGAACAAAGTACACATTCATCTCTTTGGAAAGGCCCAAAAGTTGCATGCGATGTGGACTCTGGCCTTGTTCAGAGGAAAAACCTTGTCCTTTAGGGCTGAAATATCTCTAGCTCATAACCTTCACATTTTACTTCCTCTGTGTCTGCAGACTATGACCTTTAAACAAAAATCTTTTTATAACCAGGGTTCATTTGGAGGGGGAAGGAGAAGAAAAACAGAGCATGATCAATAATAAGTTACGTGGAATAATGTAAAAACTGGAATATTTTGGTTAAAGGAGGAGTCGTCTTCCCAAAGGCAATATAGAAAATGTAAAATATCTCTGATGATCGAGATGATCTTGCCTGTTGACCGAAGACTTTGAACAAGCTATCAAATAAATGTTTCCTTTTTTATTAAAAAAATTTTTTAATTGGTTTTAGAGAGGGGGGAGGGAGAAAAAGGAACATCAATGTATTGTTCCACTTGGGCTGGCCCAGCCTGCACAATGGCGACCGGTTCGGTGAACCCTCACACACCCGGGATTCACTGATGTGCCCACTTGATTCTTTTTTTAAAAAATATATTTTATTGATTTTTTACAGAGGAAGGGAGAGGGATAGAGAGTTAGAAACATCGATGAGAGAGAAACATCGATCAGCTGCCTCCTGCACACTCCACACTGGGGATGTGCCCCCAACCAAGGTCCATGCCCTAGACCGGAACCGAACCCTGGACCCTTCAGTCCACAGGTGACTCTCTATCCACTGAGCCACACCGGTTTCGGCTTGATTCTTGCATATGCCCTAACCAGAGATGGCACCCCCAACCTTGGTGTTTGCGGAGGACGCTCTAACCAACTGAGCTACCTGGTCAGGGATAAAAGTTTCTTTTCTTTTAATGAAAACAGTGCACAGCAGTTCTCTCTCTCTACCTCTTAGAGTATGAAAGCAAATAGACAAGTAAATATTCCTGGAAGTACCTTAGAGTTTTAGAAGGAAATATTTTATAAATCCGAAGTATCATAAGGAATTTCAAAAGTAGCTATGCAGCCCGGCCAGTGTGGATCGGTGGTTGGGCACTGACCCAGGAACCAGAAGGTCAAGGTTCAGTTCCGGGTCAGGGCACATGCCAGGGTTTTTTGATCAGTTCCCCAGTCGGGGGGCGGGGGGTAACAGAAGGCAGCCCACTGGTGATTCTCTCTCATCCTTGATGTTTGTGTGTGTGTGTGTGTCCTAAATATATTTTTATTGATTTCAGAGGGGAAGGGAGAGGGGGAGAGAGAGAAACATCAATGATGAGAGAGAATCACTGCTCGGCTGCCTCCTGCACGCCCTACAATGCGGGCATGTGGCCTGGCTGGGAATTGAACTGTGACCTCCTGATTCATGGGTTGAAGCTCAACCACTGAGCTATGCCAGCCGGGCCTCATCATTGATATTTTATATATATATATATATTTTTTTTTTTTAATTGATTTTTACAGAAAGGAAGGAAGAGGGATAGAGAGTTAGAAACATCAATCAGCTGCCTCCAGCACACCCCCCAACTGGGGATGTGCCTGCAACCAAAGTACATGCCCTTGGCTGGAATCGAACCTGGGACCCTTCAGTCCGCAGGCCGACGCTTTATCCACTGAGCCAAACTGGTCAGAGCCATCATTGATATTTTTATCTTCCTCTCTCTGAGATCAATAAAAACGTATTTTAAAAAATATCTGTCAACATGAAATTCTTTGGAGGAATTTTAAAATCCAAATAAAATAGTGAATGCCCATTGTGTGTAGTAAGGCACTGAGCAGGAGCTGAGAAAGACGAATAAGAAGTAAAAGCTAGCTGAAACCGGTTTGGCTCAGTGGCTAGAGCATCGGCCTGCAGACTGAAAGGTCCAGGGTTCGATTCCCTCCAAGGGCATATAAACCTTGGTTTCGGGCACATCCCCAGTGTGGGGGGTGTGCAGGAGGCAGCTGATTGATGTTTCTCTCTCATGGACGTTTCTGACTTTCTATCCCTCTCCTTTCCTCTCTGTAAAAAATCAATAAAATATATTTTGCTTAAAAAAAAAAAAGAAGTAAAAGCTCCTTTCCTCAAAGAATAAAAATAGGGAAAGGGGGAGCCGTAGACGACAATACTACAAAGCAGAATGTCTGACGCCCTGAAGCAGCCCCTGTTGGTTGCCTAGTGCCACCCTCCCCTGTGGTCTGGCTCAGTGCCCTTTTGTCCCTGTGGGGCCTGGGATAGGTAGACCCGTCTCCACCGAATTATGAATCCCCATTGGTCTACGCCAGTGACTTTCAACCTTTGTCACCTCATGGCACACACAAACTAGTTACTAAAATCCTGCAGCACACCAAAATATACACTTTGTATGATCTGAGAAAATATAGGTGTAATTTTTGATTCATTCATGTGGGACAACTATTGCTGTGTTGGTTATTGTCATTTTTTTTTTTTTCTTTACAACAATCTAAGGGAAAAGAGGTCAGTGCCCCTGACTAAATAGTCAGGTATTTCAAGTTTTACAAATTCTTGCCTATGGCACCCTGGTTGAAAATTGCTGGTGTAGGCCAGTGTTTACAGAATAAACATGTCCCTGGCCAGTTGGTTAGAGTGTCACCCCTATATACCAAAGATGTGTGTCCAACCCTGTCAGGCCATATCCAAGGATCAACCATCAAATGAATAAATAAGTGCAACAATAAATTGATGTTTCTCTCTCTCTCTCTTCCTCCAAAATCAGTTTGTTTGTTTTTTTAAGAATAAACATGTGATCCAGTTTAGCCTAAAGAGATAGGAAAGGATATCTATCTGCGGGAGCACTTTGGGGGAAGATTATCCTGCTCTTGAGGAAACACCAAAAGTGGTGGTCCCTTGCCCGAACCCTGTGGTCAGCAAACTGCAGCTCGAGAGCCACATGCGGCTCTTTGGCCCTTTGTGTGTGGCTCTTCCACAAAATACCACGGCCTGGGCGAGTCTGTTTTGAAGAAGTGGCATGAGAAGAAGTTGAAGTTTTAAAAAATTTGGCTCTCGAAAGAAATTTCAATGGTTGTCCTGTTGATAGTTGCCTCTGTTGACTAATGAGTTTACCAACCAATGCCTCGGTTTGGCGCAGTGGATAGAGGCTGGCCCGCAGACTCAGGGGGGCCCCAGGTTCCATTCCCATCGAGGGCATGAACCTTGGTTGCAGGCACATCCCCAGTAGGGAGTGTGCAGAAGGCAGCTGATCGATGTTTCTCTCTCAGGGCTGTTTCTAACTATCCCTCTCCCTTCCTCTCTGTAAATAAATAAATAAATAAATAAATAAATCTATAAAATATATTAAAATAATAAAATAACATTTAAAATGTGGTATAAACCTACAATGCTGCAGTTTACATTATTATGATCGATTAGATAGTACATATTATTCCGATCAATTACAAGTCAACAAAGGAAACCAGGGGCGAGGGCATGCGCTCGGAGGCCGGGAGGCCTGCGGCCCACGCGGCGGAGCTCAGCTGGGCGGGGAGGGGCGAGGGGTGTCCCGCCGGCCGTTTCCGCTGCCCCTCCCCAGGCCGGGCGCGCCGTTCCGTTCGGTTCGGTTCGGTTCGGCCCGGCTGCCCGCGTTCTCCGGCCCGGCCCGCGCCGCATTGTGCGCTGGCAGAGTGCGGCCGCCCGCCCTGTCGATGTCGTTGGGCAGGAGGCCGCGCCAGTGGCTTCGCCGGCAGGAGGCCCGGGCCTTCGACCGCCAGCCTCGGTCTCCCCGGGCGCCGTGCCGCAGGCTCTTCGGGGCCCTCTCTCGACTCCCCCAGACGCTCGCCCGCAGCATGTGGAACACCTGGGCCACGCTCCTGCAGATGAGCCGCCGGCCGCCCGCCGCGCTGCCCGCGGGCGCCTCCCGGCCCGCCCGGCCCGCCCGGCCCGGCACGCCCGCCCGGCAGGTGCTCGCCCCGCCGGGCACCCCCCCCGGCGCCCCGCGGCGACCTGGCCAGGCTCTTCGAGTGCCCCGTGTGCTTGGACTACGCCCTGCCGCCCCCCCTGCAGTGCCAGAGCGGCCACCTGGTCTGCAGCCACTGCCGCCCCAAGCTCACCCGCTGCCCGACCTGCCGCGGCCCCCTGGGCTCCCTCCGCAGCCTGGTCAGGGAGAAGGCGGCCCACTCCGCCCTCCCGCCCTGCAAGCACGCGGTCTCGGGGTGCGGGAGGGCCCTGCCGCGCCCCCAGAAGGCGGCCCCGGAGGAGCCGTGCGAGTCCCGGCCGTGCGCCTGCCCGTGCCCCGGCGCGGCCTGCAGGTGGCAGGGCCCGCCGGACGCGGTGCTGCCGCACCTGGCGCAGCTGCACAGCTCCATCACCGCCCTGCAGGGCGAGGACATCGTGTTCCTGGCCACGGACATCAGCCTCCCGGGCGCCGTGGACTGGGTGATGCTGCAGTCCTGCTTCGGCGCCCAGTTCCTGCTGGTCCTCAAGAAGCAGCAGCGCTGTGACGGGCACCAGCAGTTCTACGCGATCGTGCAGCTCCTGGGCACGCGCGAGCAGGCCCAGAGGTTTGCCTACCGACTCGAGCTCCGTGGGCACCGGCGGCGCATGACCTGGGAGGACACGCCCCGGTCCGTTCACGAGGGGATCGCCGCGGCCGTTCTGAGCAGCGACTGTCTCATCTTCGACACGGGCGTCGCGCAGCTTTTTGCGGAAAACGGCGATCTGGGCATCCATGTGACTATTTCCATGCGCTGAGCCGGCGGCCCGCACGCTGCCGGGCCAGTGTTTAAATCGCTGCACTCCATTTCGCAGAGAATAGGGAGCCTTCGGCCTGCCCACCTGACAGGTCTGGCAGGTGGAGCTAGTCGCGTGAAGGTAAATAAAAGGAAAGGCTGTTAACTACAGGAGACAGTTGCATGTAGTTATTTTATTTTTTTTAATCTATTTTATGGATTTTTTTTACAGAGGGGAAAGGAGAGGGATAGTTAGAAACATCGATCAGCTGCCTACTGTCCACCTCCTACTGGGGATGTGCTGGCAGCCAATGTACATGCCCTTGACCGGAATCGAACCTGGGTCCTTGAATCTGCAGGCCGACACTCTATCCACCGAGCCAAACTGGTTAGGGCAGTGGTCAGCAAACTCATTAGTCAACAGAGCCAAATATCAACAGTACAACTGAAATTTCTTTTAAGAGCCGAGAACCGAGTTCTGCGCATGGGCCAGGAAGTTTCAATGGCACTGCACATGCGCACCGGCATGTGGTGTTTTGTGGAAGAGCCACACTCAGGGGGCCAAAGAGCCACATGTGGCTCACAAGCTGCAGTTTGCTGACTGGGTTAGGGCAAAAACCCATAATCTTAATAATGATATTACTTGTACAATATAATAATTCCCTGGGTAATTTTATTTTCAGTTTCCCAATTTTTGTGTGTGTAGACTCCAATTCCCACCTAGGACTTAAAATTTCTGTCACCTTGAACCAGTGCCTCCACTTCTCTGTACGTCTCTCACCCCTGAGGCAAAGAGGACCTGCCCCACGGGGTTGCTGTGATTACAGTTGAGCAAGATGACATGTTAAGTGCCAGCACAAGTGCCTGGCAAGGGCTCAAAAATTATATTATGGAAATTCCAGTTAGGGTTATACCTGGTTTGTTCACCTTTTGCCATCATTATTTTTCTGTTGAACAAACAGTACAGTGTTGCAGAAGACCAAAGAAAGCCAACAAGGCTGATGAGGAAAAAGGAGGGACACTGTTTAGTACACCAGCGGGCTCAGGGAACAGCCGTCCAAATCTGAGTGAGGGAACATGCTTGGGGCTTTCCTTTATATCTCCCTCCCTGTGGTCTTTGTCCCACAAACTTGAATTTGCTTCGGGTCCTTTTCCGCTGTCTTGCAAAAAGGCTCCCAGGTGCTGGGGGTCTCCAGGCCATATCTGATCGCCTGGCCTGGCGCCAGCGCCAATAACCCTCCCTCCCGGGCAGTGCACTGTTCAGTGTCAGGTTCTGCAAGACCAGTGTCTGGGGAGGAGACAGGGACTTAGTGATCGGTTATCGGGAACGCACACTGAGCTCGCTGACTTAGATTCAGATCGCCGGCCCCCGAATATCAGGGTTACATTGGAATCAGTCCTTTTCAGCCTTCTCAACATAACACATTGTTCTGAAACCCGATCCCATGCCCAATGCCCTTATTTTGGGCCTTTTTCATGTCCATTTTTTCCCCCCATATAATCTCAGCATAAATTTCTTCCTTTACCAATTCTGCTAAACAAGCATCACAGGATGACTTCTGTGATGCGAAAAATAAATAAATAAATAAATAAATAAATAAATTTTAAATTCTCTCATCCTTGTGATTTAGGTTATGGATAGAGCTCTGAAATTTTAAGTACACCAGGTTTGGATGAACCAAGATTTGGAAACTGTCATCTTAGATCTCAAAACTCTTTTATTTGCTTGGGTCTTCAGAAAATGACATCGGGGGAATAATGGGAAAGCCGGGGCCTTTGGCCTAGATTCCTAACTCTGCAAGTTACCAGCCCCAGGGCCTTGAACAAGTTTCTTCATCTCTTCCCACTCAGTTTCCTCACCGATAACAGTGAAACCGGAGCTTTCAAGGTTAGGATCTGCAAAGCCCTTTATCTAGCTTTGCTTGGATGACCCACTTGGGTGCTGTAAAAGTAGAGCTTTTAGTCATAATTCTTGTACCTAAACAAAGTTAACCCTTGGTGTAACAAATGCCACGAAACACCTTGCACATAAATGCAAGTTCCTACACTTACTACTCTACTGATAGGAGCATTATCAAAAGTTGAGACCATGTTCCAGGCCATTTACAACTTTCTTTAGATTTCAATTTTACAAGGAAGATATGGGACACAACTTTTTATTTTTATTTTTTTGGGGGACACAACTTGTAAGATGTGATCAGACTAGTTTATAAGAAGCTTAAATAAATTTGATCACCAACACAGAAAGAGCTCGTCGCTGATTTTAGGGAGTGGTAATCAACTCGAGTAGGATTGTCTGGGTTCACATCTTAATTCTCCCTCGCTGCTATGGCTAAGTCAAGCTATCCAGTTCTGTGACTCAGTTTCCTACTTGTTAAATTCAACAAACTGTGTATTAGATACCTACTAATTGCCAGACATTTACACACACACACACACACACACACCCTTCCCATGCCACAGGATTGCAATGTGTATCAAGTGCTTAGCATTAGCTGACAACAGCAGCAGAGTCTATAGAAGATGAAATTTCAGACAATAGCAGCTGGAGGTTGACCACCTAAATCCAAACCCTGGCTTTGCCACTTCCTGTTGGGTGATCTTGGCTGCCATTTAGCCTCTATACCTCACCTTCCTCATGGACGAGCTGAGAGTTGGTGAAAGATTAAACCAACTGAGACATGCAAAGTACCTGCCACAGGAGCCAGAGCCCAGAAAACGCCCCTGAAGCGTTAACTGTAGTTTTTATCACGCAGTGCCCGTGCCAGCAGATAGAAGGCACTCAGCCAATGGTTGCTATTATACATCTTGCCTTGGATTTTTTGGGCCAAGTAAATTATGTGGTAGTATTAACCTTTTCCTTTTAATCTTTATTGTTGAAAGTATTACATAGGCCCTCCTTTTCGCCCATTAACCTCTTCCAGCCCACTCCTATTCTCCCCGCCCCCTCCTGTATTACGGTTTAAAAACTGAAAATGTTCATTAAATTCTTCTAAATATTAAAAACATGACACTAGATTCCACAAATGAATTATAGTTCACATAAGCTTGTTATAAAGTTAGGTTGCTAGTTGGCTTAAAATTTTGTTTTACAGAGGGAAACATTGATTTGTTATTCCACTTATTTGTGTATTCATTGGTTACTTTACATGTGCCCTGACCAGGGATTAAACCAACAGTCTTGGCATATTAAGGACCATGGCTTTAGCCAAGAGAGCTATCTGGCCAGGACCTGTCGACTTTTAAAATGTCTCTTAGGCATTTTCATGGTCCAGCCTCTCCCAGGAGTGAAATTTTACCCACTCGGTCCGGAATCTCCTAACCCAATGGTCAGCAAACTGCGCCGCAAGAGCCACATGCGGCTCTTTGGCCCCTTGAGTTTTTAGCAAAGGCCAGCTTAGGCGTACCCTAATTAAATTAATAACCATGTACCTACTATATAGTTTTAAAAATGTGGCTCTCAAAAGAAATTTCAATCGTTGTACTGTTGATATTTGGCTCTGTTGACTAATGAGTTTGCCGACCGCTGTGCCTAACCAACACTAGTGAGGGACGAAGTTCTGGACCTGGCCCATAAACACCTCCTTCATGCTTCTCTGAGGAGGTGGATCCAACCGCCCCAAGACAACTGGGCTACTCGGTAGTCGGGGCCCCTACATGACTGTGTGGCAGTGTCCTCCCAGCTCACCCCACTAGGCTGTAACGTTGTGAAAATATAAGCGGGGGGCCAGATAGCTCTCTTGGTCGAGGCTGCCATCCCAGCGGAACTGCCTTACAAATCTTCCTCTTCCACCCTTTAGAATGAATGTCCCAAGTGGGCACCTTAATCTTTGTCCTGAGCCCAATGCAGTTTTTGTTCCAAACTGTTTGCAAAGCTACCAAAAAGCAGACATTACACCCCACTGACATTCTTTAGAATTAGCATCAGTTAGCTTACCTGCACCTGCAAATTCCTTCCATTCAACTATTCACCTTCTTTTGGAACACCATTTGGGTTTCTGGCTGAATGGGTGTCCAACAGCTTTGTGGACAGAAAGGTGGTTCTATGGCAAATCTCACAGAGCGATCTACACATATAAAAGGCTAATATGCTAAGTATTCTACAGTCCGGGTAATTATGTCACATAGCAATGCCCGGCTTCCTCTCCTTAGCAACTAGCTTCCTTGCTGTTTCTTCAGCCCAGGAACATGACTTGCTTTACAGCCAGGTGCAAACAATTCAGACTTTTTAACCAAATGTCTGTGAAGCCTTTTCTCATGCCTCATCTCATTTGATCCTCACAGAAGTGCTGAGTAAGGTAGATAGGAGACTCACTGGAATCCTATTTTCTTTTCATTAGAAACTTGACCCAATTGAGAAGAAATGGTAGACCTTGAAAATGACTTTAGGCTTTCTCACTGCACAGAATACAAACACTGCTATTAAATATTTTACCCTTTGTTCTTCCTGCATGATCTACAAGAATAATCTGCTTTGTATTGATATTTACTGCTGTGTTGCTGACAATTACCTGAAAGAGAAATTGGACTGCTTCACTGGGCCAGAATTTAGCTAAACCAGAAAGCAGTTCTAATTAAGTTTACTCTCTGTATAAAAGGCCAAGTTGACTTGCACATGCACGACGCCTATAAAGCTCTCCTGGCGCCAGTTGCATGTGTGTATTTCAGTCATTGTTGATTGTGGATTTGGTTGACACTTCTATTAGAGAAGATGCAAATAGTGATATTAAAATATTTCTTCTAATTAATTTCCTTTCAATGTGCATGAATTAGTGCACTGGGCCACTAGTCTCTGACCATAAACTCGTCAGGCCATGGCGGGTGGTCACACCCCAGGTGTACAGTAAGGAAAAGACTGATCTTTGTCTAAGCAAGCCTGTCTCATTTCTGTGCATCTAAACAGGTCCACACACCTTCGGAATGCTTTTCAACTCCCCTCTAAAGCCACCACCCGCAAGGCCAGGCTTAACTATTCTGTAATCCAATCCCCATCTTCCTTCTCCCACCTGCACGTAATCTTCCTTCCTCTCCAACGCATTCAAAAACCTGCAAACTGCCATTCTGGGAGTGTAAACTCTTACAGGTTTGGATGTATATGTCAATGGATTCTGTTCTTTTGCATCTCAAATAACTGCCTATTGCCTCTCAAAGAAATGTAACTATAAATCCATGGCTTTGTATCAGTAGCAAATATGTATGCAGTAAGGCTAAATTCAATGTGAAAATTGAAGCCTTGTTTCCCAGAATTCCCTGCAGGTTACTTAAGGGGGAAAAAAAAGGCATAAACTAGAGAACCCTAAAACCATTTATTTATATATTTTTATTTGGAAATGTTTATATCAGTACAGTGAAAGTAAATTTGAAGAGACACTGGATGTCATCAGTTTGGATACCATTAGTTTATTATAAAAGAGACACGGAAATTATTTACATGATGCAAGATTTCAGAACTTCAGTGGAATGGGCAGCTTCACATGATGCCATTTCACAGTGATTTATTTCAGTCCACATACTTTCCCAGAATGTCACCGTCTCTAAATAAGAAATAGTCCTGCAAACAGAGAAACCGTTAGTTAAGGAAAAAACAGCAAACACGTAACTTTTAAAAATTACTAAGTTTTTAAGGAAGTATATTAAGTTTACACACCTTGTCGTCTAGAACTACTTTGGTGCCTCCATATTCTGGGAGGAGAACTTTATCTCCCACCTTCACGCTAACAGGTTGAACTTCTCCACCCTTAAGGAAATAAGGATAAGAAAGATATGCATTAACAAAGACATGTAGCTCACCAAACATTCACACTGAACTGTGGTTAATCAAATGAGCTCACTCCAGCCAACTGCTGAAAAAGGACTTGGTAGTGAAGTGATATGATATCTACACTGGAGAGTTACATTTTGAAACAATGCCCACAGGTGGCTTGAACCAAAACCTGATTTCAACTTAAAAGTTCAATAAATTAGACAGGGAGAAAAAGCTAACTGTAGCTAATTTTTTAATGGTTAAATATTAACATAACCTACGGACCGTTTGAAATAGGCCAGTTTTTAAAACCATGTATATACGGTCATGTTGAAGTCAGCATTCAAAAGAATGTGAGAAAACTGTCGCGAGTTGGAACATTCCACTTTTGGGATTCAATTTTCTTTTCTCAAAAACAGATCTGGAGAGAGGGACTGAATTGAAGCACAGGGCTCATTCCTAAAGGCTTCCTATTCCTGGCTCCTTGCTAGAACTTTCTTGGAGGTGAATTGCAACAATGCAGTTCAGGTATTTGACCCCAAGGGCATTATCTGTGCATTCAGAGCGAGGTCGGGAAACCAGTTAACTGGAGGGTACCCGGAAGGGGCAGTCCCGCCTGTTAGTTCCACAGGTGGGCCAAGGAAGGCAAAAGGTGGGCTGGTGGGTTAGGCGGGGTCATTTCAGAGTTAGGTATTAGACCGACTCTTCAGCAATATTAAAGCATAATCTTATTTTCACATTCTCAAACCTCCCACATAAAACGAGCAATTTCTATTTTACAATCATTTTCATTAAGGAGCCAGATCAGACGTGACTGAACTAAGGAAGCAACCCGAAAAACAGTATAAGCTACTTAAATGGCCACTTTTAATAACAGCCAAGCATTTGTCTTTCCTTCCCCTTCACACACAAATAGCCTCCACGTGGCTCCCGTGTACCTTTCCTTTGGAGCCCGACCCCACGGCAACCACCGTGGCTTGCAACACTTTCCCCTGAGCCTTTTCTGGGAGCATGATGCCTCCCTTGGTGACGGTCTCCGCGGCGCTCCGTTCCACCAGGACCCGGTCGAAGAGGGGGAGGAACTTCCTAAAGGCCTGTCCTGCCTGCAGGGGGAGAAAGGGCCGATCTGAGACAACTGCACGCCGCGGGGCTGTGCGCGGGCAATGCCACCGCAACGTGACCGGCACACGCGCCGCGTGGTCCCGGAGGGAACGCAGGAAACCCGGGACTGTCCCGCTCCACACCCCCGTCCACGCCCCGGTCCCTCTGCAGGCTCATCGGCCGGTCGGCCACCTGCGTTTACCCCAAGGTCAAGAATGTCCCTTCCCTTAGGGCATCTTCAGCAAGCACTGAAGTCCACCTCTCTCTTTCTTTGTAATAATTAATCTTTTTATTGTTTAAAGTATTACAAATAGTACATATGCCTCCCTTTTCTTCCCCGTTGAACTGCCCCCGGCCTCCCTCACCCCCCAGCACATGCCCTCACCGGCCCCACCCCCAAATCCACCTCTCTTTTTCCTTTGTAATAATTAATCTTTTTTTATTGTTTAAAGTATTACAAATTGTACATATGCCTCATTTTTCTTCCCCATTGAAATGCCCCCGGCCTCCCCCACCCCTCAGCACATGCCCTCACCTGCCCCTGTCCCCCCCGCAAGTCCACCCTTCGCCCAGGCCACGCTTTCTCCCCGGCCCGGCCTGCCCACGAGGGCCCCGCAGGGGAACGCGAATGGGCGGCCGCGCGTGACGCCCCAGCTGCCGCCGCCCCAGGCCCCACGCCCGCTGCACACGCGTGTGCAAAGCTCCCCCGGCGCAGGGAAAAAGTCGGGGGGCTCGGCGTCCCCATGTTACGGGCAGGTGCGGGCCCCCGAGTATCTCCTTTCCCCCCGCCAACGAGGACCGTCCGGGCTGCGCACGCCCCGGACAGACCGGCGCCCACGCGGGGTCTCACCATGGCTCCGATCGCCGCCGCCCGTGCCCCGCTGTGGCGCCGCGGCCGCAAGGAGAGAGCCGCTGTCGCCGCTGGCCACGTGAGCGCGGGGCCGCCCATTGCGCAGGCGCCGCCCCGCCCTCGCCCCGCCCTCCGGAGGGCGGCAGCCGCGCCGCGCGCCGCGATTCGCCCCGAGGACCCGGTCCCGCCCACTTCCGGGGCGACCGGGAGGCGGAAGAAAAGGGGAGCTCTTTCTAGGCTTTTCCAGGCCGCCCGCCCGGGTAAAGTACGCTCCCCGCGCCCCCTTCCGGAAGTGACGTCGTTTCACCCTTGACCCACAGAGGAGCGCGGCCCTCTTCCGGAAAGTTCTAGAAAGGAACACCGCCCCGGAACTAGCCTAAGTCGGCAGGAGGAGGCTGGGGCCGCCGGCCGGGCCTCGCACGGGTGAGGAGGGGCGGGGCCTGCGCGCCGCGGTGCCGATTGCCGGGCCGGGGCCGACGGGAGGCGGCGGGGGCGGTGCCGGAGCACGCGTGGCCGCCGCGGGGCGGGGAGGTCGGACCCGGAGGGAGGGGCCCCGCTCATTGCCGTGCGCGCCCTGCACTCTGTCCCTCACTCACCGCCGCCGACCCGCCTCGCCGCCCGCACGCCTTGCCGCTGCCCCGCAGGTATGCGGCCGCCCGCGCCGCCCCTCCCGGGGGTCCTGGCCCCCGGGCCGGCCCCCCGCCTCCTCCGATGGGGCCTGGGCGGGTCGGGCCGGCAGGGCCCGAACTCCCCCCGGATCAGCGGGCCCCGGCCTCGCGAGTGGCGTCCATGCGGTGCCCGTCACGTGCGGCGAGGGTCGCCCTCCGGGCTGGCGCGGGAGGGAGGGCTGTCCCGGAGGACACGTGGGGCCAGGGGTGCATCCACCGGGACTTTCCGGTGCACCCCACGGCGGGCCGGCTGCGGGGCTGCGGGGAGCGTGGTCGCAGCGGCGGGGGGACCTCCTCGGATCCCGCGGGCTGGACGGGGGACGGCGCTGCACCCTTGACCTTGCTCGGGGCGTTCGGAGGGGAAGCCACGTGGGGCCGCAGGGTGGGCCGGGCCGCGGCGGGCGGTGTGGCGGCCTAGCCGGGGCTCCGTGGACACATTTTGTGGGGGTTTTGCAGAGTCAGCGGTGTTTTTACGCGGCTGACCGCGGTTTGTAACCTGCTCCTTTCCCGCGGACGTGGTTTTAGGGAGCACGTGTGGAGGGGGCTGGCCCTGAAGGCCATTTTGGTGGAAGGTGAACACGTTTTTAATCGCAGGGGGAGGGCCGTCGGGTGGAAGATGGGCGCTGGAGGGCAGCCTTGGGGCGGCCCCGGCGCCATTCAGTACCGGGCGGTCCGGGCCCGGGCATCGTGGCCGGCCCGGGTCAGCCCGGCGCACAGCTAACATTTGTCCCGGGGCTCGGGTGTCACCTCGGGGGGTGCGGGTGCTGATGGCCCGCTGACATGCCTGTTTCCTCCTCTCCCCAGAAATGCTTCGATTACACACCGTCCTTCGCCAGATGCGGCCCGCGGCCAGGGCGCTGGCTCCTCATCTCACTCGGGCTTACGCCAAAGACGTCAAGTTTGGTGCAGAGGCTCGCGCCCTGATGCTTCAGGGGGTAGACCTGTTGGCCGATGCTGTGGCCGTGACTATGGGGCCAAAGGTATCCGTGTTCTTGTTTTATTGTCACTTACAGTGCTGTGCGTTAATTAATATTTTACTGGTGGCAAATAGTCACGCTGAACTTGAACAGTACGTGGGTATCCATTTTTGAGAGCACCCAGTTTACATGCAAGTCCCACATTAATGCTTTTCTTTTTTTTCTTATATGTAAGAGTCTTAAAACTTAAGTTTGGGCCACTTCATTTTGTATAATGTGTGATGTAATCCATTGGTAACTCAGTTTAAGATGGATTCTTACACTCGAGGTACGGTTAATCTTGCTTGCCAGCTTTTGTTAAATTTTGGATTGTTTCCCAGTAAATGCCAAGCATGGAGGGAAGGATGGCACTTATTTCCTGTAATACCTAAACACGTTCGTGAAGGTTCTAGTTTTACCTACTTTTTTCTGCCGTCCTTGCTGTTCCAAAGCACATTGGGAGTTTTGTCTTGCTTAACATGAGACTGATGAGCGGGTGGTAGTAAATTGAAGAGTCCTTTGAAGGTTTAGCACAGTGGGGTGATGGTTCATTTTAGTTTGAAAACAATTCAAATATCAAAGTTATCCAAACGGTATAAATAAGGCATTGGAAAGGAGACGTACTTTAAAGAATAGAGAATTTTTTGAAAAATGATGAGGCATTGGCATGCCTCCCAAATAGCAGCTTTGGTTCAAACCAAAAGCTGCCAGCACTCTGCCCCATACTTGAGGTTTAATGGTCAGTGGCCCTGCAAGAGTGCCCTGTGCTCGCCTTGCAGTTAATATTTTAGTAAGTTCATTTTAAAGCAAGTTAAAAGGAAGTTTTCACATGACTTTCCAAGGTAGCAGGCACTGGGGAAACTTTTAAGTATAAATAACGAAGAATTTCATATTTTGAGTTTATTTGAGCATAACTGATTACAACTGTAAACTAAAATCATTGATGAACTTGCCCTTGAGATTTATGCTGGTAATACGTTGAGGCGTTCAGTGTGTGGTTCTGTAACTTTCCCCCTCTGCAATCACAGGGAAGAACGGTGATTATTGAACAGAGCTGGGGGAGTCCCAAAGTAACAAAAGACGGTGTGACCGTTGCAAAGTCCATCGACTTAAAAGATAAATATAAAAACATTGGCGCTAAACTTGTCCAAGATGTCGCCAATAACACAAATGAAGAGGCTGGAGACGGCACCACCACTGCCACCGTGCTGGCACGCTCCATTGCCAAGGAGGGCTTTGAGAAGATCAGTAAAGGCGCCAATCCAGTGGAGATCAGGAGAGGTAGGCATGCTCTGCATCGTCAGACGTTGTATCCAGCGGCCCATTAAATCAGAAAATTGGTTCTTATTTCCCTCCCTAAAAATCCTCATGCTGAACAAGTATTCCTTCTGCAAATAGTGAATGCCTGGCCGTGTGGTGGACACTGTACAGGGTGATAAGGAGGAAATGTGACTGACATGTTTCCTGTTGTCACCTCCCCCGCCACCCTGAAAGCCAGTGATTGTAATGGAGATGCCGTGTGTGCTGTGCACCTGGAAAACAGTCAACCGGGGATTGGGGCAGAGGGAGGTTAGATCTGATGCTGTGCCTTAGTCAGTAGGGCCTGATAACCAGCTAAGTCACCCAGGCAGTCACAGGATTTCTTAAAGCAGATTTTTACTTCCCCCTTTTTTTTTAATTGATTTGAGAGAGAGAGGAAACCTTGATTTCTTGTTGTTCCACTTACTCATGCATTCATTGACTGCTTGTGTGTGCCCGGACCAGGAAATGAACCGGCGGCCTTGGCTTTCCCTCTTAAGCAACCCAGACACCTGATCAGGGCCTTTCTTACCTCGTGACAACACATACTCTGCTATTGGCCTGCGTGTCGTTTATTATTGCCTGTTTCCGGAGGCTAGACCACTGTTTGTTATTTATTTGAGAGGAGTGGGAATATTTTTTTTCCCATTGATTTTTTTTTTTTTTTAAGGGAGCGTGGACTGAAGAGAGAGAGACCCATGTGACAGACATATCACTTGATTGCCTCCCACACGCGCCCCTTGCAGAGGCGCATTGGATTGGGACTGGTCTATATAGAATGAGTTGAATGGTTAGATTTTTGCAAATTGTACACCTCAATTTTTTTTCTTTTAGTGTATAATTTTCCAAATATTTTGGCACTGTGGGACTTGATTAAAGTTCCTGTTTCAGTGTATGCCATCCAGCTCCCTGTGATTTGGAAAACTTCTAGCACAAAAGCGGTGTGTAGGTTGTTAAGGCATGAAAACATTTATGTAAATCAAAATGTTCATGTGGCCGAAACCAGTTTGGCTCAGTGGATAGAGCGTCAGCCTGCAGACTGAAGGGTCCCAGGTTTGATTCCAGTCGGGGGCACGTGCCTTGGCTGCGGGCGCATCCCTAGTGGGAAGTGCGGGGTGGGGGGGGCAGCTGGTTGATGTTTCTGACTTTCTATCCCTCTCCCTTCCTCTCAGTGAAAGATCAATTTTAAAAAATGTTCATAAGAGAATAAGCATTGTAATGAAGTTTTATCCTTGACCCAGGTGTGATGTTAGCTGTTGATGCTGTCATTTCTGAACTTAAGAAGCAGTCTAAACCTGTGACAACCCCCGAAGAAATAGCTCAGGTAGGGATTTTTCACAATATTTTGTGGTAAAGTAAAAAAGTCTAATATTTCACGGAAATCATAGACCAATTTCAGAATGACAATACTACTCAATCACCTACATTGGAAGCATTTTCCTTACTGAATGCTTGCTAAAACATTTAAAAATAATTCAGTGGTGATGGTCGGAGTCTAAATGGGCTGCTGTGTTATTTCTGCACGCTGTAAGACTCGTGTGTATGCGTTGTAGTATTGCCATGTTTGCCAAAGGAAAACAAGATAATGGGGTCAGCCTCTTTAATTCACTGTTTTGTTTAAAAGAATAATTGCATGTTTCTTGTCTTTGGAAACAATGTAGCCAAATAATAGATTGAAAACACAGCCCCCTTGCTCTGTTGTCCCCTCCCCCACCCCCATGGATGTATCAGTTTGGAAGTTAGTAGGAAAAGGAGGGGGAGTTGATGGAGAACACTAACCTTACCTTGTAATTCGGAAAGGTTACTTGATTTTTTCAGGTTGCTACAATTTCTGCAAATGGAGACAAAGAAATTGGCAACATAATTTCTGACGCAATGAAAAAGGTTGGAAGGAAAGGCGTCATCACTGTAAAGGCAAGTGTGTTTCCCCTGACAGCCGGAAATGAGGTGCCAGCCCAAAATTCTATCTGTGATTCTGAAAGTGTGTTATTTTACTCCTTCATGTGTACTGGCAGCACCCATACAGAATAGAGGACCTAACTCTGCTTTGTGTAAATTACTAGCCTTTGCTGTCAGGAATGAATCCATCCTAATGGAAGCGATACTGCCTTCCAGCTGTAAAGTTAATTCAGATATGTGTTCTGAGAATGTTTTCAGAAGTAGGGTAGGATGCCATGGGCCATTTACATACTCCTACCTGGATCCCTTAAGTAAGGCAAGTGGGTCAACGTGTTAGCCCGGTCTGTAGCTGGTTTGTGTGTCTCTAGTGAAATTCATCCAGCTAACTCTGATCCTTCTCACAGGATGGAAAAACACTGAATGATGAATTAGAAATTATTGAAGGCATGAAGTTTGATCGAGGTTATATTTCTCCATACTTTATTAATACAGCAAAAGGTAAGAGCAAGTCAGTGGCTGAAATATTTTTTTAAAATGTTATTTGCTGTGTGTCAGACTGTTGGCATTAGTTGGTGTCATATCTCTGAAAACATAAATTTGTATGTTATAAAGTTAAAAAGTATAAGAAATGGAGGGAAAAACGTGAACTTATCAGTGACTTTTACTAGTAAAGTGCATGGAACTTTGATTTACAGCTTTTTCCATTACATAAATTTCAGTCGTTTTCAGAGTATTAAGGTTCTAAAGTTGGTTTGAAACATTCATTGTTTCGCAGGTCAGAAATGTGAATTCCAAGATGCGTACGTTCTCTTGAGTGAAAAGAAAATTTCTAGTGTCCAGTCCATTGTTCCTGCTCTTGAAATTGCCAATGCTCACCGCAAGCCCCTGGTCATAATCGCTGAGGATGTTGATGGAGAAGCTCTCAGTACACTCGTTTTGAATAGGTAATAGCAGTGATATTTGGTTTGCATTTCTAGATGAATGATTTATGTTGATGTTGGGAATCTCCATTATGTGCCTCCACCCACTTGTGTTCGTATCTGGAGTTCTGTGTAATACAGGAGTGCTTCATGAACCGTTAGTCCAGTTATACTGGTGGTGAATTTTTTTATTGGGCCTTAAAGTCCTTAATATTTTGTACAACTTTCTCATGGCCTAATTTTGTATGTGGTATCTTTTAATATATATGTTGATTTTTTACAGAGAAGAACGAAGAGGGATAGGTTAGAAAGTTAGAAACATCGATGAGAGAGAAACATCGATCAGCTGCCTCCTGCACACCCCCCACTGGGGATGTGCCCGCAACCAAGGCACATGCCCTTGACCGGAATCGAGCCTGGGACCCTTCAGTCCGCAGGCCCGACGCTCTTATCTATCCACTGAGCCAAACCAGTTAGGGCATCCATTCTGATTTTTATTTGGCTTTTTAATAAAATAGACCAACTGTCTTGGTGTTGTGTATTCCTTTTGTTTCTCAATCTGGTCTAAAGAGGGCCTATCTTTGATTGTATATTCTAAGTATTCATTACCTGCTCAAATTGGAATTAGCAATATTGACATTTAAAAAGGCACTAAATTAAGAGCACTGCTTGCTCAAACTTTTATAGCAACTTAATCTAATATTATATGGAACCCATGGGGTAAATGCTAATTAAATGATCTTCAAATTTAATAATTATTTTCATTTTTCAGTCTGTAAAATAGTTACTTTTGTTTTTAACTTAATTGTTACTAATTACTGTTCTTAACAGGCTAAAAGTTGGTCTTCAGGTCGTAGCAGTCAAAGCTCCAGGGTTTGGGGACAATAGGAAGAACCAGCTTAAAGACATGGCTATTGCTACTGGTGGTGTTGTAAGTAAACATGCATATGTGGTGTGGTTTACTGATGCTACTGATACTCCCAGGTCTGAAGTTAATGTGTAGAATTTACACTTTTTAAAAATATATTTTATTGATTTTTTTACAGAGAGGAAGGGAGAGGAATAGTCAGAAACATCGATGAGAGAGAAACATTGATCACCTGCCTTCCACACACCTCCTTCTGGGGATGTGCCCACAACCCAGGTACATGCCCCTGACCAGGATCGAACCTGGGACCCCTCAGTCCGCAGGCCGATGTGCCATCCATTGAGCCACACCGGTCAGGGCTAGAATTTACATTCTTAAAAATATATATTTCATTGATTTTATTACAGAGAAGAAGGGAAAGGGGTAGAGAGTTAGAAACATTAAATGAGAGAGAAGTATCGATTAGCTGCCTCCTGCACACTCCCTACTGGGCATGTGCCTGCAACCAACGTATATGCCCTTGATTGGAATCGAACATGGGAATCTGCAAGCCGATGCTATGTCCACTGAGCCAAACTGGTTAGGGTGAATTTATACTTTTTACAGTCACAGAACTGCCAAATGAACTGCTTGCTTAATCTCTGTTTCTGTTGCATTTCTGGGAGGGGAGGCTGGGTTAAGCTGTGCCACAGTCCCTTCTCAACCTTATTGACTAATCTATTTTTAGGAATATAGTAAAAAGTCAGGAACTTGAGCGTTCTGGTTCTGCCAAAAGTGTGACCTTGGATGAATTTCCTGAGTTTGCTTTTCTCACATAAACCTCAAATATTGAGGGCTAAAAGAGAATTTGGAAATGCAATAAAAGACCATATTCATTGTCATAACAGTAAAACAAGATTTTTTTTTCTTCATTAAGACACTGCATGCTGTGTTATTAATAAACGGTTAGTATAACAGAAAAACCCTCAGTGAGACCTGCTCCTTTTTCGACGTTTTTGCAGGTGTTTGGAGAAGAAGGATTGACTCTCAACCTAGAAGACGTTCAGGCTCATGACCTCGGAAAGGTTGGAGAGGTCATCGTGACCAAAGACGATGCCATGCTCTTGAAAGGAAAAGGTGACAAGGCTCAGATTGAAAAGCGAATTCAAGAAATCATCGAGCAGTTAGATACCACAACTAGTGAATACGAAAAGGAAAAACTCAATGAGCGCCTGGCCAAACTCTCCGATGGGGTAGCTGTGCTGAAGGTAGGAGGACGTGCTTGACTTCTTGGTCATGCTGGGCCCTTGTTCAGGGGATTAGCTGCTTCAGGGAGGCATTGATTATTGAAGCGTTTAAGTAAACGAGGTGCTGATGACTCTGGGCTGTCAGCACCGTGAACCAGAGAAGCCATACTGACTGGGCTGACTGTAATCTTCAGGTTGGTGGGACAAGCGATGTGGAAGTGAATGAGAAGAAAGACAGAGTCACAGATGCCCTCAATGCCACCCGCGCTGCTGTGGAGGAGGGCATTGTCCTGGGCGGGGGCTGTGCCCTGCTTCGGTGCATTCCAGCCTTGGACTCACTAACTCCCAATAACGAAGATCAAAGAATCGGTAAGAAGTTAACTTACAGATGAGTTTATTTGCAGCTTGTTGTTAGTCTTTCTGTTAGAATAATGTTGACCACTAAATGGGACAATAAATCACACAGCAATTTCCAGAATAACAAGTACTGCAGCACTGATGTCAAGAGATGAAGATGCATCATCATTTTCAGGGGGCAATGATTTGGCCTGTCAGTACTCTCACAAGTTGAATTGGGTTATAATTATAAAAGAATTAAGGTGGCTAAAATTTTTTTTATAGGTATAGGAATTATTAAGAAAGCACTGAAAATTCCTGCAATGACCATTGCTAAGAATGCAGGTGTTGAGGGATCATTGATAGTTGAGAAAATTATGCAAAGTTCCCCAGAAATTGGTTATGACGCCATGCTTGGAGATTTTGTGCATATGGTGGAAAAAGGAATCATTGATCCAACTAAGGTAAGTAGTTGATCACTTTCTAGAGATTCTTTCAATAAGTTCTCAGTTTTAATTTTTTACTAAGTAAAAAGTGGTATTTCATCAAACTCTTTTCCTAGGTGGTAAGAACTGCTTTGCTGGATGCTGCTGGCGTGGCCTCTCTGTTAACAACAGCGGAGGTTGTGGTCACAGAGATCCCGAAAGAGGAGAAGGACCCTGGCATGGGGGGCATGGGGGGCATGGGCGGAGGGATGGGAGGCGGCATGTTCTAGCCCCGGAACCGTGCTCTGCCATCTTCCTGAGAACTGAGGAAGCTCAGGGCGGCTCCTCACCTATAACTTCAGAGAAGTCAGTTGAAGGAAGTGACTGAAGAAAAGGCTGGCTGATGTTCAAGAAAATCGCTCTAACCATCAGTTCCTGGTTTCCGTTGACAACACACAATGGTTTACTGCTGTCATTGTCCATGCCTACAGATAATTTATTTTGTATTTTTGAATAAAAATACATTTGTACATTCCTGATAAGTGCAAGAGCCATGTACCAATGTACTGCTTTCAACGTAAATCACTGAGGCATGTTTACTACTATTCTGTTACAGTCAGGATTTTAGTGCTTGCCATCGCCCGATGAGAAGTGAAGAAGCAGCCTTTCTGTGGAGAGTGAGATTAATTGTGTACAAAGTAGAGAAATATCCAATTATGTGACCTTTGTGTAATAAAAATTTGTTTAAAGTTAATTGAGTTGTTATTCATCTGGGCCAGGGACTAGCCTGGTCTACCTTGGAGCACCGCGCTCCTCAGTGAGGCCCTGGGCCTGCTGTGCAGGCTGGTGTGACCCAGGCATTGAGGCAGATGTTTCCGCTGTCCTTACCCTGTGCACAGAGCTCTGGCCGAAATGGAAAAATACAGTCCACCACAGGTCAGAAGCCCAAGTCACTTAAAATCCTGCACCTAAAAATAATTTTGCAGCTAGCTGATTAGAAGAAACAGAATGGGAAATATCTGAGATTTCTAGTTGCTGTCAGAATGACTGGAGCCAAAAGAGATTACAGGAGAAAAAAGTGCTGGGACTGAATGCTTGGATTGTTTTAACCCTGTGGACAATCTTGGGTTAGGGAATGCTTGGTAAACCTGCTACAATTACGTACAAGGCCGGTTGACAGCTGCAAGGTTGGTTTAGAGAGGACGAGTTGGCTCTTCTGGGGAAATTACCTTTTCCCTCTGTGAGGATGGCAGATGTAGCTGCAAACTTCATGGCCGCCACCAGGCCAAACCAAGGATGTTTCCACAGAAATCTTACCGGTTTCATCTCGGCACTCCCTCCCCACCCCAGTGCCACTCACCAGGTGCCACTTCATGAAGTAGGAAAGGGGGTGTTGCTTCCCCCTTGCCATACAGAAAGCAAAGGTGCCTGGCGGTAGGTCCAGTCACGGCCTCCAGGCTGCTGGACCGGCTGGAGCACACCCAGCGGCACTGACAGCGGAGCCGGAAGGCTCAGGTTTACACCGTCTCTACCTCCTGTGACCGGGGTTCTGGACATAACGTGAACCTCATGGTCAAAAGGGATGGCTACCTTAGGCAATATTTACGTATTTCAGGCTTCCCTTACCAAAACCCCAGCTAGAATACCAACCTAAGCACTAAGATTCTAAACCTAAGAATTTACCTACGGTGCTGGGAAGAGTCTGGTAAAGCAGATTCTCTTTCCATCAAAAGAAAAGCACAGCCCTAATCGTTCTGGCTCAGTGGATAGAGCGTCGGCCTGCCGACTCGGGGGTCCCAGGTTCGATTCCGGTCAAGGGCATGTACCTTGGTTGCAGACACATCCCCAGTGGGGAGTGTGCAGGAGGCAGCTGATGGATGTTTCTAGCTCTCTATCCCTCTCCCTCTCTGTAAAAAATCAATAAAATGTATTTTAAAGGGTACGGAGAAAAGATACCTGGTCTTTGCCATTGAAAAAAAACTTACCAAAGACATAATTACATATAAACTACTGAAGCTTTGGGGATAACTCACCTTTAAGTGGGAAGATACTGCTTCAGCTGTGAGGGCACATCCATGTTCTTGTGAGGGCACATCCATGTTCCTGTGAGGGCACATCCATGTTCCTGTGAGCAGCACAGGAATCCACCGCTGTGTACGCCAGGCGTGCCAACGCACTCAGTGATGTGACGATGCGTGCACGCAGGGAACTAGGATCGAGGCCCCTAACTGATCTGAGGGGGAAACAGCTAATAGCGCCATAACTGGAAAGGTAATGCAAGAGGGCTATTGAGTGAGAGGAGAGAAGGTGATCAACATTGGCTAAAAGTCTGAATTTCGTCCAATTTGTTTCAGTGAAAGTATTTTAAAGATACAAACGCTATAACTAAACTTCACTATGTTACGTAAATGCACATCGAGACAGGAAAATGTCAATAACCGGAATAACTACAAAAAATAAACAAATTAACTTTATTAAGTTACCACTTCAGTCCTGACATTGATTTGTATACAAAAATATCAGTTTGAAATACATTATTGGAAGTGAGTAAGTATACACAATAAATAGAAAATAGGGATCCATGGTGCTGGAGACAGCAGCCAACTTCTCTTCCTGTTGCCCACTGTTGTAGACACAATTTGATACACAATCAGCATTATTGAAAAAGCAAAGTACCCGGGAGAGGGTTGCAAACCATAAAAAAATGTAGCTTAAAGCTCTGGACCACTCACCAAAAAAAGCCAGGAGTTTAATCAGGGAGCTAACCTCACTACAGCATTGAATTATCTCCTACTACCATGAGAACAATTTTAAAAAGGGGCCAAGGAACCTTCATTAACAGTATTGTTAAGTCAACGTTCTTACTGTAAGTATCGGATGATTACACAATATCCTAGCCCATGACACAGGCCCTGTGACAGTGAGTTATAAATAGTCTGAATTTAATAACTTAAACGTGATATGGTCATTGTAATACATACTACATGAGTATCTCAACTAGCCTCTTTCAGACAAAGTGATAACTAAAAGGCTTAAATTTAGTTTCAATTTCTCAGAAGAGTGACGTCAGTATTCTAGCAATATGACATCCCGCCGACAGTAAATATGCGAATGTACACATCTCTGAATCATACGTGATTGAGTTCTAAGTACATGTGCTTCCATATTCCAAGTGCAAATTTTCGATGGTGCAGGTTTATAATCAAAGCTGGGCTGAACAAATGCTTTCTGGCTTCTGAAAGCAAATGGCAAAAGCACGCTCTAACAGTGAACACGCTGCAGTCACCGGTCGGTGACCAGTTCCAGTCCCCTCCTCCTTTTACGTGTGATGAACTTCATGAAACATCAGCTCCCGAGGTATGTTTGTTTCCGGACCGTACAGCTTACACGCTCTCCTCTCGAAGGCCGCTACCATCTGCTTTACGACTTCATCGAAAAACAAGGTGGCGAGCTGAGAATGCAGAAGTGAGCGGAACTCGAAAGAAACCTGCAGGAAAGGTTCGCAGTTAACCGGGAGATCTCTCTCTCACGGCACCTGCTTCGGGCACTGCGCTCACACTGGGCGATGGGCTCCGGGCCCGTGTGGAGGGAGGGCTGGGTGGTCTATCCAGGAGAGAGTCTGAGCGCCTCTCGGGAGAGGGAGTCACGTTTACTGCAAAAAGCCAACTGTGGGCAAAACAAACTCACGTGAACGAGACCAGTGACTCACTTCAAGGCAGAGCCAGCTTTTATTGAGTTTAAAAACTGGAAAAAGTCTTTGCTGACTACCATGTTTACTACTCTGGCTTCCTATTAAGGGGTCCCTTTTAGATCTACCTACCTCCCAGTAAGAAAGAAGGAAGAGAAACAACCTTCCTCACCTGGGAAGTAGCAGCAAGGGGGTAAGACCGACCCACAAAACAGATGGGGTAGGTGGCTCAATGTCAAAGTAGACAGTGACCTTATATCCTCAAGATAGAACTCAGGTAAGCTTTGAGAAGTAGTATTTCAAAGAGCAAATATCTACTAAGTTTTAAAACTTTTAATTTTTTATTTTGAAATCATTTAAGATTTGCAAAAAAGTTGCAAAAACAGTACAAAGATTTCTCATAAACCCATCAACCAGATTCCCGTTTTAATGTATTCTATAACCACAGTGCAATTATAAAAACCAGGAAATTAACAGAGGGAGTTAACACTATTAGATAATCATGCTATTAGTTAATCTACACAGGTCTAATTCAAATGTCCCCAACTGTCCCATTAATAATGTACACTAATATTTTAATGAAAGCAATTCAGAGCTGAGAACAGCATGTAGAAATTTGTGACCATTAATATTATGATCATTTCTTCAAATGTAATGCCCGAGTTGCAAATATAAACAGCAAATATATTCTGTTGGCAAAGAAAAAGCCACAGTGCTATAGCTAAGGTGATGCGAACAAGAAAATACCTCAGTCCCTAGATTTTAAAAACATATTTATTCCTTTTGCACTTTAGTTCTGCATAAGATGCAGATTAATGTGTAAATTTCATTTGGTGTTAATAAGTTATTAAACTGGCAGTAAAGTCAGCATACTTTATTTGTAAAAATTAGAAAGTTTGTTATTCTGGGTCTCAAGAAATACAATAGAAAGAGAAAGATTCACTCATATTCTTATAAAATTAAAATCTCCAAAATTGAGATTTAAAAAAAGCCGTTTACAGTAATTGCTACAAGATCATTAATAGTGGCATATTAATGGGCTCTGATAAGTGGGTTATTCCTTTTTTACCAACTTCACCTGATATTTGGAACAAATGAAGGGCTTTGTGATATGAGAGACTTACTGAAAAATCCAAGGTGCAAGTCCTTGGGTAGCCAGGCAGGCCCGGGCTAAAACGCCAAACAGTCTCCAAGTGATTGAAAAGCTTCCCATCTGTGCAGGACGCCTAGAACAGAGTGAGAAAGTTCAGCTGCAATAAAACACCACTAGGATCGTTCAGAATCTGTAACGAGGGTGACTTCTTTGAAAGGCAAATGTGTTTATAGTCGGACCACCGGTGATGAAAACTTCTCCCTTTGGGCGCGGTGCCAGGAGGCTCGGAGCCAGTGTAAGCCTTTCCTTTCCCCCGGGGGCCCCCCGGCTGCCAGTTCTCTCCTCCGCGTCTCACCCACCGAGCTGTCCAGAGTTCTCTCCTCCAGCACCAAAACGGATGGTTTTCTGGAAGTTTTATCTCCAGCCCTGCCACTTAAAAGTTATCCTGAACAAGCGAATTCCTTAATCTGCAAAATGGGTCTAACGTCTACCACCTTATAAGATGGCAAAAGATATTTTAAGATATCTGGCACAGATCCCTATGAAAATTTTATCTCCTTTCCTACCCAAAGATTTTTCTCTGATCACTCACATCCTTCGCTCATTATCCTGTCTTTCTAGAGGCCTCTATGGCTCCAGCTTTCATGGAAGCTTGCCCGGGACTCTCATGCCTGACCTCTCCAGCGTGCAGGCTTACTTTGTGTGTGTGCGCACTGAAATGCAGCACTTAGTGAGATTCTGTGCAGAGCAGCCCAGCCCCCAGTCTGCAGCACTCAAAATGCTGACAGACCCGCTGGAGCCTGCCTTCTGCTGTGTGAGAAACGGAGGCCAGACCACAGACATTACTCATCTGTCAGGGTGGGTTATGATCTTGGACGAAGTGATTTACTACCCTAAGATGCTATGTGGGCCTTATTATACTGGTAATCAAATGACCTCAAGAATACATACCGCTTTTCCTCAGCAGCAGACCATTAAAAACAACAACAAACCCTCCTCAATTAAGCCTTAAGTTTTCAGCTCTTCTGGCGTTTATTGGAGCCGCTAGATGACTAAGCTCCTCCACCTCTGTTCTCTTTGCTAACTTATTCCCTCAGGGGTTTATAACGTCCCTCCCCAATGCCATCTATACACTCCCGACCAGCAAAATAAGGACTCGAATAGGTAAACTTAATTTCCGCCAAGTAAACCATCACTTTTCTTCCCTAGCTATAGCTTCCCCAAGCACAGAATTTCTGCCCGTTCGGGACCTCTCCGCAGATAATTCAAACTGGAAGGCAAGGAGTTAAAAATTGATTTGCAGTTTATGCCTCAGTTCCTCTTCATTGCATTCCCTTTGAATCAATTATCAGATGGTAACATGGTAGAGTCATTACAAACATCAATTATATCCATAATAACAAGTACCGTATTTATAAAGAAATGCTGTTTACATGTTTATCAAAAATATAATTACCAAAATGGAAACAAGTGAATGTCTTAATAGTCATTCAGACATTGTAAAAGAGCAGTCATTAAAATACTAATTTAAAAATATATTTTTTATTGATTTCAGAAACACTAACTACTTTAATAGCTGAATTCAGTCGAGCTGGTGCGGCTCGGTGGTTGAGCATCAAGCCACGAACCAGGAGACCATCGCTTGACTCGGGGTCAGGGCACACGGCCAGGTTTCAGGATCGATCCCCAGTAGAGGGTGTGCAGGAGGCAGCTGATCAATTATTCTCTCATCACTGATGTTTCTCTCTCTCCCTACCTCTTCCTCTCTGAAATCAATAAAAACCTTAAATTTTTTTTAAGTTTGGCTTTATATTTATAGTTCAGTAATAACCAGCTAATTTTTAAGCTCATCAAAAGTCTGTAATAAGATCTTTATTTCGGCTAGCCAATTTTAAGATAATGCATTCTACCCTTCTTAGGACCACATAAGCAGCTTACAGGGGCCAAAACCGGTATGGCTCAGTGGATAGAGCATCGGCCTGCGGACTGAAGGGTCCCAGGTTCGATTCCGGTCAGGGGCATGTACCTTGGCTGTGGGCACATTCCCAGTAGGGGGTGTGCGAAAGGCAGCTGATCCATGTTTCTCTCTCATCGATGTTTCTGACTTCCTATTCGTCTCCCTTCTGCTCTGTAAAAAATCAATAAATTTTTTTAAAAAGCAGCTTACAGGGAATGTGACAATGCAAGAGAACCAGCTGCTGAGAAGACTCAACACAATACAGAGCCCCTTCCTCTGATACTTGGGCACAAACTGTGGCAGGGCGCTCCTGCGGACCATCCAGCCCCAGACGAAAGGGGTGTTTACGGCCACACGTTGAAAGGGACGTCACTAGCCAAGACCTCATTCCTAACAGCAGGGAGGCTGAACAAGCAGGTGTTCTGACGATGACCTTCAGCTGGTGGTTCTGACGGAACAGACCCGGCCACAGAAACTAGGCCACATGCAGTGTTTACGTTCTGAGCGAGGCAGGAAGAGTCACTGACCTGCTGCCTCTATGAAATCTGCTGAGAACTCTCAGGGCTTCAGGCCACTACAGACTCATGAAGACAAGCACATTATAACTGGCACATAAAGGCACAGGCACATTTAGGGAAGCTAATAATTCACAGAAAATGTCACAGGGCTTCTCCTCCTCCCTTGGTTACAATGATTTTTATTGCATGTCATAAATAAATGTGTATTAAGTATTATAATTGAGCCCAGGGGTAACTGAAAACTGAGCACATATAGCTGTGTTACTCTCAAGTATATCTTTAAACAATTAGCACATTGAGGCAGCTTATTTTAATGGACAAAGTTTTGGAATACGACACATACAGTGAATTTGTGCCAGAGTCTTAATTTCTCTAAGCCTCATAAAACTGAGCTAGCAATGATGATCTAATACATTTATTATGACTTTTTCTAATGGTTTTCTCCCTCCTCCACAGTGTCGAAATCTCCTGACATTATGATTAGCAATAACCCAAGAAAGCAGCAGAGAGATCTTGGCAAGCGAGGAGCCCTCAAAGCTCCCATCATCTTGGTGTTGTTCCCGAGGACAGAGAGGAAAAAGAGGACAAGAGGACGTCCCATTCCCATTCTATCTTGTCAAGCAGAAATCCAGATGAAGAACTAATTATATTAGAGTGTTAAGAGATAAATAAAGCATGTAAAAAGCCCAGAGAAATCAGAGGTGGAGCTGATTTCTCTATGAAAGGAAAAGGAGGAAGCAACATCAGACAGCTGGAATTTGACGAATCAACAGGCAAGGAGTCAAGTTCGTTACAGGAAGAAGAGAACTGCATGCAAAGGCACGGGGGTGTGGAATAAGGACTGTATGGTCCATTCATGGAACCTGAAGATGCGCAGTACTGCCTCAACATTAATTGTAATGTTATGGTGGAGCAGACGGGCCATGAGCAATAAAACGACTGACTTTATCCTGTTCGTGTTCAGAAGGCAGGGAAGAGAAGAAAGCCAGAGGGAGAAAATGCAATTTTTTAAAGAGTTCTTTTAGACACTTATAATATTTTAAGATTTAAGTTATAAGAGTTTAAATGGTAGGAGACTACCATTTAATGGCAGATTGAATGGTAGAAGATTATAGAGGTATTCACTGATATCAGAAAGACTGAGTTATAGAATCTTAAAAAACTTTTAACTTTGGGCAAGTTATCTAACTCTTCTGAGTTTTATTTTGCTCAACTATACAATGAGAATAACGTTTGAATCTCAAACGGATGTGGAGAAGATTAAATGAGTAATTCAAATAAAGTATTACAAAGAGCTCAATCAGTAGCTATTTAAATTATAGCTATTATAAGTCAGCATTTAAGTATAGTAGGTAAACACTCTAAAACATTCATAATAGTGAAAAAATCCCAAAATGGAACATAGTCTCAAGTTTTAAGAGTGAGACTAGAGTGGACTTGAAGGTCTTAGCGTCACTCAACAAGCAAACTTTCTACTGCGAGTTACAATTCATTCACAGCCTGACAAGGAATGACAAAGGTGCTTAGCTCTGGCCGGTTACCAAAAAAAGGCATCGCCACCAAATCCTGTGGGCACAAAACATAACCTGGCTGTGGAAGTCTGTGTCCCTGCACTCTAGGAATTCAAAAGAAAGGAGTACTGCCCTCCGGAGCCTCCCTTGTGCTGCAGTCGGTACCTTTCCTGTTCGTGTTCCCTCTGCTGACGAGGGTGAGTGGGTTAACGTAGCACGTGGAACAGCAGCTGGCATTTCAGCACTGGTACAGGGCAGGACCCCAGTGATATCTATGCCCTCCACATTTATCTCTTCTACCTTCCTTCATCCTTCCACAGCTTTCCCTTCCTTCACTTCAAAAAAAAATAGTGCAGCCCTAACCGGCTTGGTGGACAGAGCGTCAGCCTGCGGACTGAAAGGTCCCAGGTTCGATTCCGGTCAAGGGCATGGACCCCCAGTGGGGAGTGTGCGAGGGGCAGCTGATTGACGTTTCTCTCTCATCGATGTCTCTAACTCTCTACCCCTCTCCCTTCCTCTCTGTAAAAAAACAAAATAAAATAAAAAATCAATAAAATATTTTTAAAAAATAGTGCAAAGATTTACTTAAAACATTGCTCTGTGTGGCCCAGTTTTTCCTGGGGTGAGTAGTCTTCAACAGAAAGAAGAAAAAAAAGCTTTTCATTTTCCTATTTTAGTGGTTATTTTCCTCCTTTTAGTTTAGGAAAATCTTTTAAATCAATTACACTTGAACCCACTTTATATAATCAGTCTTTTGGGAATATTTGAAATAAATAAAACAATTACCTTCACTAAATGCGGTTTCACCATGGTCACTACAGATGTGTAGCGCTCCAGCACAGGTGGAAACCCAATTTCTAGTTGAGTTTTGCAGTATCCGGATCTCTTGAATATTATATTGGATTTTTTGCACCATGGAACAAAATGCTTGTAATCCTCCATTCCTGCTACTACATCATACATTTCCTGCATAGAGTATCTTTAAAGAAAAGGAAAAAAAAGAACTGTTAACTGCCGTTAGTTATATGGTATACATGTACTTTAAATTGAATATAAATAAAACGTATTGCATAGGAGGCAATAAATCATTTGGGACACGTTGAACCATACATATTTTGAAATGAATGACCTCAGAGCAATGCAAAATGAAAGGGAGCGAAATATACATATATGGCGGAGGTCATAACTAGGCACACTACACACCAGTTGTTAGACATTAATAAATGCTTAATATGATAGTAATAAATGATTAATAAGGCCTGGTACCCTGATATTGTGGAACTCTCTCAGTTATTTAAAAGATCAAATATATACTTTAAGACTTTCAAGCATATGAAACTCACCACCCACGAATATTTCTGCGGCATGTAAGAAATTTCTTAATAAAAATTTCGTAACTTAATTTTTATAATATCCTGCTATACATAACTATTAACGAGCTACAACGTTCGTTAATGACTGATGACTATAACTGTATTGCATTCATTTCTCTCACGCACAGGTACACCGCTTCTCCCCACTAACACTAGCAGTGAGTGTTTTAATAGCCGATGGTTAGCTCATTAATTAGTCTTGTACTGACTTGTCTGGTGTGTGCCACATAAAATATTTCACTTTTGGAGAATGAGAAAAGTAAGTTTATTTGTGTTAGCTTATTAATTTGTGCAGTTATTCAGTGTCTAGTAAGTTAATGTTCAAAGAAAAAATATTAATTTTTATTAAAACGTTCTACTATTTTATGTTAATGATTACTCATTTATTTCAGCCCTCTCTTATATTCACCATGTTTCTATCGAAATAAACCTACGTTTCTCTGAAAATTGAAGCTTTTGCTTTTTTTGTGGCCCACATACACTTAAACCTTGTTTATTTGGCCCGTGTTAGCCTTTGAGTTTGACATGCTTGCTTTAGAGCAGAGGTTTATCATAAATTATTATATTAAAAAACACATTTCATGCCCAGCCAGCTCAGCGTCGACCTATGCACCAACAGGTCACAGTTTGGTCCCCGGTAAGGGCGCATGCCTAGGTTATGGGCTCAGTCCCCAGCAGGAGACATGCAAGAGGCAGCCAATCAGCGAGTCTCTCGTCACTGATCTTTCTCTTTCCCTCTCCCCTCAGAAATCACAAAAATATGTATTTTTAAAATGCAAATAAAAACAGACTCCTATTTACAGAATCGGACTGATGGTTCCCAGAGGGCTGGGGACTTGGGAGCTGGGTAAAAAAGGTGAAGGAATTAAGAACTACACATCGGCAGTCACAAAATAATCACAGGGATGTAAAGGACAGGATAAGGAATGTAGTTAACAATACTGTAAGAACCATCTATGGTGCCAGGTAAAGTACATGACTGTCAAACCGCTATGCTCTCCACCTGAAACTAATACAAAAGGACACTGAATGTAAACTGTAGTTGGAAACTAAAACAAAAAAGGGAGAGACTCTGTTGACTGAGAACTTACAAAAGTCACACGTTGGGTGGAGCCCGGGTTTCTGAATCACTAGTTAGGAGGATTGCTGCTCACAGACTGGGAATACCCACTTGAACTTTACATGAGAAAGAAATAAACTTTGGGTTTTATCCATACACCTGCTAGCATTACCTCCACTATTAGTGACTAGCCAGTAAGAAAGATAATTTAGCGACAAAAGTTATGAGTCAGCAGAATTCCCTTTACTACAGAAAAATCAGAAGAAAAAAAGCAACCAAATAAATGAATAAAATGCACTTTTACAAGAATTCATGTACTGCATAATGGCCTGTATGGAATGAGGACCCTCTTGTAGAAATTCCCACCGGACGGATGCTGTATTCCTGGTTTAGAACTGCAGAATCTCTATCCTATGCTACATACACCCCTAGATCAGGGCCCCAATGCTTGTTTTTGTAAATAAAGTTCTATTAGAACGTAGCCATGCCCTCTTATTTATTATACATTTTCTATGGCTACTCTGGGGCTATAATGAGAGTTGGGTAGTTGCAACAGAGACAATATAGCTCAACAAATCCTAACATGCTTCCTATCTGGCCCTTTACAGAAAAGGCTCTAGGTGTGGCCCTCTTAGTGTGTCTGCCTGTACTTATCTCTGCATGTGTGTGCGTGAGGGAGTAGATATTAGTAATGTTGCCACTGTAGAAAAGAATAATGTACAATAATAATACAGGTCATAATTATTTTCTTTACATGTCAAGGCTGAGATGTATCCTATAAAATTACCATATAATTAGCCAAAACCGGTTTGGCTCAGAGGATAGAGCGTTGGCCTGCGGACTGAAGGGTCCCAGGTTTGATTCCGGTCAAGGGCATGTGCCTTGGTTACAGGCACATCCCCAGTGGGGGGTATGCAGGAAGCAGCTGATTGATGTTTCTCTCTCATCGATGTTTCTAACTTTCTATCCCTCTCCCTTCCTTTCTGTAAAAAAAATCAAAATCTTTTTTTTAAAAATTACCATATAATTATATCCACTTAAAATATATTTTTAGAAAAAGCAACGGCCATAGAAAGGCCAGTCTAGAAGAGACAGCACTTAGCCCACAAGCAGAGAATCCAGAAAAAGAGGCCCAATACTCCACAGAAAAGAACGTGCTCTTTAGTAGAACTATTACTATATACAAACCCTATAATTCTCCTCTCGGAATACTCTTTCCTCTTGTTTATTAACGGTGCAGCAATTTTGAAGAAAGTTCGGGCATATCTCTCCTTGGGCAAAGCTGAGGTGTGTAGCAGAAGATCTCTGCCCATCAGGACGCCACAGGAAGCTAAGTGTCTAAGAGGACAAACAGCATGTGATTAGGTTACATCACAAATTCAGAGGAAACAAGTGACAGAGACTGTGAAATGACCGTCACCCTTTAGAAGGCTCTGCCACTTTACAATATTCTCTCCCTCTCTCTCCCCCTCCTTGTCACTCTCTCTAAAAATAAAAAACTAATTAATAATTAGGAAGTTAATTGAGCTCCTCTTTTAAAAAGCCACAAAAATAATTTAGACTCCGTTAGCCACACTGATCACACTAACTCAAATAACAGCTTACAGTTAGGCCTAGAAGCTCCTGGCACAAAGGGAAACTCCCCAAACCCCAAAACGCTGGTCACATCACAACAAAATCTTGCCCCACACTTGCTACAACATTCATTGTATATTTTTCAAGTCCTCTTATCTACCGAGGCTGTTTTTCCAGCTGGAACCATAGAGGCTCTTCAATTCTTTTTTTTTTTTTAAGAGAGGGGGGAGAGAGAAACACGGATGTGATCAGTTGCCTCTAACTCGGGCTTGTCCCTGCAGCCTGGCTGTGTGCCTTGACCGGGAGTCAACCCGCCTGCCCCCTTTTGCTGAACCGAGCGACAGCCGGGGCGGGCTCCCTCACTGCTCCTCTGCTCCATCAGACCGGACATTGGGTCTCACTCTCAGACTGGAGACCAGGCGGCCCTCTCTCCTGGCACGGTGGTCGGCAAACTGCGGCTCCTGAGCCGCGGTTTGCCGCTCTGTTGACTAATAAGTTTGCCGACCACTGTCCTGGCACAAAAGGATGGAACATTTCAAGAAATTAAATAACGGGGAAAACATGGCAAAACAAGATTGCTTTGTGAATTCCAAGTTTTCTAAGACATCACAAGCAGTAGTTGATTGTATAATAAATGGTAAGAACATATTTCAAAGATATCAATGGTATTCTTTTTAGTAAGAGATTTTAGATAGATTCCTCTCCTAGAGAGGGTAACGGTCTTGCGCAAATCTCATTTTTAAGGCGAAGATAATATTAAAAGAAATGACTGGGTTTTTTTAGTAAACCTACAGTTTACTTTAAAGTGGGGTTATACCAATAAAAGTGAATGGCACATATTCTGCTAAATAAAGAACGATGGAAATAAAATAATTAGACTCTAGCCACTATGGCTCAATGGACAGAGTGTCAGCCTGCAGACCAGAGTCCAAGGTTTGATTCCGGTCAAGGGCACACGCCTTGGTTGCAGGCTCAATCCCTGGCCTTGGTCAGGGAGCATGCAAGAGACAGCCAACTGATGTGTTTCCTTCATACTCATGTTTCTCTCTCTCTCTCTCTCTCTCTCTCTCACTGTCTCTCCCCCCTCTTCTACTCTCTCTCTCTAAAAAATAAAAAACAATAATAATTAGGAAGTTAATTTAGCTCCCTCTTTGAAAAAGCCACAAAAATAAGTTAGACTGTTAGCCACAGATAACAAATCCAAATTCGATGTACAAAATGCCTAGTTATGTTTCCCTTCTAAGACATTTAGATGTCTTTAAGTGCTGTAACAGTTTACCTACTTTCCCCACTTTTTGTTAGATATCTTGTTCTCTATTATAAAAACCAATTATGGCCGAGACTGGTTTGGCTCAGTGGATAGAGCGTCGGACTGGGGACTGAAGGGTCCCGGGTTCGATTCCGGTCAAGGGCATGTACCTTGGCTGCGGGCACATCCCCAGTAGGGGGCGTGCAAGAGGCAGCTGATCGATGTCTCTCTCTCATCGATGTTTCTGACTTTCTATCCCTCTCCCTTCTGCTCTGTAAAAAATCAATAAAACATATTTTTTAAAAAACACCAATTATGTAAAGATATTGTGCACAATTATACTAGTTTTCTGATGAATCAGTATCAGGAAAAAAAAAGCTTCTATGAGATAAACTTTTTTTTAAAAAAAGATCATCGCTTTGAAAAGGCGAACTGAGGGTCTGGTTAATAGGATGCTTACTTCTAACTATACGTGGTTTTGAGTTTGGTAGTAGGTTCATGTAATACCATCCCTTCAGTCCCTCAAAGGAACCGTACACAATCCAATTATAATGATAAGCGAAACACCTGTGTTTAAAGCAAGCTTAGAGGAGTTTACCTGCTGTTTTCAGACTATGGTAACAATGCCCTGGACAGCACATCTATTTTCATACACTATCAAGAATAACGTGTCTTCCACTGCAATATGAGGAGACATACAATCACATATGTGGTTAAACCAGGAAATCGAAACTGAAGCAGATGAAGGACAGCTTTTTGGGTCATTCATCTTCCAATATTACATCTCAAATGTTAGAGTATGTGCAATACTCTACAATAATATAGTTATTAAATATGTGTTTATTGTCACTACATATAACTGTTAACTGAGAAAAATGTACCTCGTCTTCCCCCATTGTTGGTGGGAGCGAGGTTCTTGGGGTGCCGCTGGAAGGGTTTCCGGAGGCGCCCACGGGAGGCTGAGATATGGCAGAAAGCTTTATCCCCGTGGAATCACGCTCCTGGGTTTCTAAAGCCCCATGTCCCTTAGTCCAGCTGTAGAGGTGCAGCTGGGGACTCGGGAAAGCCAGAGCGAACAGTGTCCAGGGCTTCCTTTGCAGGTGGAGCTGTGTCCAGGTCAGCATGAGGCCAGCGGCAGTCCAGGAGTCCATTGTGAGGGGGCAAATGCAGGGAAGCAGGTGCACAAGCCCAGAGTCACATGAGGCCCAAGAGACCAAGAACATGAGAGAGCAAGCTTCTTTGTTTAGGGGATTACATTTCCCCAAAGCTCTGCCCGCTGGCAGCGGCTACCCCGCTTCTGGCCAAAGACCTCTGTTCCCAGGTGCAATAGAGAAGCAGCATCTTCCCTGCCACCCCAACTTTCCGGGCAGGTCTATCTTATCTTCCCTTTGAACTGTCCCTTCCCCCACTGTTTTGCAGGGAACATGCCTAAAATGCCTGGCCTTCCCTTCCCTTTGCTCCTGTACTATTATTAGTAACTAGGTAAGTACAATAGTATAACAACTATATATTATCTATTAATATAGTTATAACAATCTATGTTGATTAATAGGCCAGACTCTATGTTAATGCTGACTAGCAAAGAACTCATAAACTCCCTCCATCTTCATTATCAACAATAGATATTTACTGAAATGTAAGCCTTAATTATGACACTAAAAGCAATTGTACTGGTCTTCCTAAAAGCGACTGTTTATTTGCAATCCAAACATTTCACAAGAGTAATCCAAGCAGACCTAAAGCACCACAGGGTGTGTTTTGTTTGGAGCTACTTTTGCAGGTTACTTTCTGAAGCAGGAGTGAACAAGACGACTTTATTTCCGTTTCAACCAGTATTTGTCTGAAAAGGATGAGCTGGCCTTTTAAAAAATTCTTCATAGACTCTAAAGCGCCCTGCAGCTCCACTACATGTGTGAGTTCTCCCTCCGTTCCGCACCGTTTGCAACCGATTTCCATTTCCGAGCATCATCAATGACATTGTCATAAGCAAGAAGAAACTGAGGGGTAGAAGCATGGAATTTCTCACGTTTCACGTCCTTCTCCAACCGCTCCCCCCATCTCCATCCCTCCCAACGCTCCCACCCCCCCCCCCCAAAAAAGGGAACCAACCGGGAAAATCGAAGACAGACTCCGGTTCAAGGTTACAGGACCTGCAAGTTACAGTGGAGCGGGGAAAAATTCAAGCCACTGACGTCGGCTGCACTTAGTTTTGCAAGAACCAAAGGGCGGGGGCAAAGACCTCTGGCGGAGGCTGGGAAAGCAGCCTGGTCCTCCGGCACGCAGGCAGGAGGGGCGGGAGGAGCCCCGCGGAGGGCCCGGGAGCGGAAAAGCCCCGCGCTAGCCAGGCCGCCGGGTTTTATCAGCGGCTCCCACGGTGGCTGCGCCCGATGATTCACCGCCTCTCGCGAGGCCAGGGAGCCACCGAGGCGGATGGGCCGGCGGGATAGGCCGGCGAGAGCCGGGCCCCCGCGGAGAAACGCGGCGCCCAAGTCTCTCCAATGGAAAAACCCAAGAAACCTTTCCCTCCGGGTCCGGGTCCGCATCAACTCAGACTCTCAGCTCCCTCCCCGCCCCCAACTTCCTGGGTCCGGACGGCAAACTTCCCGGGTCGCGGCGCCCCTGTTGTTTATTACCTGACGTTCCGCGTAGGCCCCTGCGCCGGAACCGGGGGTCCAGCTGCTCCCGGCGACTTGGGACGAAACCCTGGGACCGAGACCACCTTTCTCAGGATATTCTGACCGGTTCGAGCTGCCATGATCGTCTCACTGAAGCCGGTACTCACCTCCTGGACCAAACTCGCGGCGCCGCCCATCTCCCGGCGAAGGCCAGGTCCCGCCCGGCTCCGGCGCCTCCCAGCCAATGGGCGGCCGTCCTGAGCCTCCAGGCCCGCCCCTTCTTCCTCTCCGATTGCGTAAAGCTGACGCATGTTCCCACCGCCTCGGGGTTTAGAGTCAGTGTGTACGTCACCGAGCCGGCCAATCAGAGGGAGCGCCGCGCTGAGGACACGCCCAGCCCCCTGGCCGCGGTCGCCGCGCTTCCGGCTCGCGGACTGTAGACTCCGCCCGAACCCCCGCCGGCAGCCGCGCTTTTCCTGGGCGCCGCCGTGGGCCGCGAGGCCGGGCACGTGAGCGCCGCCGGGGGTGGGCGGAAGCCGGATGTTGCCAGTGTTCGTTGTGTAACTGCCCCAACCGGGGCGTGCCGAGCCGGCCCCGCCGTGGCTCCCGGTGCCAGGTCTGGCGGGCGGGCCTGCTGTTAATGATTGTCTGTACTCTGTACGGTACCTGCCGTGCCAGCCCCGGGGGTGGCGGGAGGGCAGCCTAAAGCCACGTCCTTCGGGAAGGGTCGTTGGTTCTTGGTGCCTGTGAGGCCAACAGCTTATTGAGTGGGTGATCCCGGGTGGTTGGGGTTTCCCTCCTTGTGTACAAAGCCGACAACCATTGCTTCCCTTCACTCATTTGGGAATCGGTTACCAAGCGCTGACCTTTCTCCCTCCTTTTGTTCCCAGGCCCTTATTTTACCTTGGCGCACAGTAGTTACCTGTAAACGGGGTGGCACCCCTACTGCCTGCCTGATGCGGATTTTTTCAATAGATGGAGTTACATGCCCTAGCTCCGTGATGACGAACCTATGACACACGTGTCGGCACTGACATGCATAGCAATGACATGCAGCCGCATGCGGTCGCACACAGAGAAGTCTTGGGCCGCATGCGGAGATGGATGTTTTATCCTCAGCTACTGCACGGCCAGGTGCAGTAGCCGAGGAAGAAACATTGCAGATAAGTGAAATAATTAGTTTTTGGTTTATTAAATATAGTTATATATTACAATTACACATTTTTGTTATTTAAACTATAAATATAGCGAAATGATGTTTGCTTGTTTTTCTCAAAGTGACACACCATCCGAGTTATGCTCGGTTTTTTGGCGAATTTTGACACACTAAGCTCAAAGGTTGCCCATCACTGCCCTGGCTGGTTTGGCTCAATGGAGAGTGCATCAGCCTGCGGACTGAAAGGTCCCGGGTTCAATTCTGGCCAAGGGCACATGCCTGGGTTGCAGGCTCGATCCCCAGTAGGGGATGTGCAGGAGACACATCAATGATTCTCTCTCATTGATGTTTCTCCCTCTTCCTCTCTAAAATCAATAAAATATACCTAAAAAAGTAGATGGAGTTACACATATGTTGATATATATGTGATTTGATATGTATGCTATTTTGTTGTATTGACAATAAGTTTCAAAACAATATGTCAAATTTTCTGAAGGTGTTAACATCATAGATAATTTTACATTTAAAAATGTCAAATTTCGTGCCAAATAAAGAGCATTTGTGGGAAGTTTTAATTCATTATTTTGAAGAAATGTGCTGTTGAAAGTTAAAGTATACTTCTGGAAGCTTATGGTGAACATGCTCCATCTCAAGATCCTTGTGAACACTGATTTAAATGTTTTAAAAGGGATGATTTCGATGTCAAAGACAACGTCCAGTTCAACCGAAAAAGTCTGAAGACCAACAATGACGAGCACTATTGGATGAAGATGTGTGTCCAACTCAAAAACAACTTGCAGAAAAATTAAACGTTGCTCTGCTATTTCCAATTGTTTACAAGCAATGGGAAAGATTTTAAAGGAAGGATAATGGGTGCCACATCAACAACGAAAGACTAATGGAAAACTGAGAAGTCATCAGTATAATGTTGCTTCAACAGCATGAAAGAAAGTCTTTTTTGCATTGAATTGTGACTGGTGGTGAAAAATGGATTTATTTTGAGAATCCCAAACTCACAAAATCATGGATTGATCTAGGTCAACCATCAACATCGACTGCAAGGCCAAATCGCTTTTGAAAGAAGACAATGCTCTGCGTTTGGTGGGATCGGCAAGGTGTGGTGTATTATGAGTTTCTAAAACCAGGTGAAACCATTAATACTGATCGCTACCGACAACAGATAATCAATTTGAACCACACTTTGATAGTAAAACGACCAGAAGTGGCCAGAAGACACGGCAAAGTAATTTTGCTTCATGATGATGCACCATCACACATTTCAAAACCAGTTAAAGACACATTAAAAGATCTTGCCTGGGAAGTATTAACCCACCTGCTGTATTCACCAGACCTTGCTCCTTCAGATTACCACTTGTTCTGATCGATAGCACATGCACTTTCTGAGTAGCACTTCAAAACATACGAAGAAGTGGAAAATTGGGTCTCTGAATGGTTTGCCTTAAAAGTTCTATTGGGACGGTATCCACAAATTACCTGAAAGATGGGGGAAATGTGTACCTAGTGATGGACGTTACTTTGAATAAAGTACTTTTTAAAAATATGTATTTTTATTGATCTCAGAGAGAAAGGGAGCGATGAGAGAGAATCATTGATTGGCTGCCTCCTGCACGCTCTGTACTGGGGGATCGAGCCCGGAACCCGGGCATGTGCCCTTGACCGGAATTGAACCCAAAGCCCTTCAGTCCACAGGCCAACGCTCCATCCACTGAGCCAAACCAGCTAGGATGAATGAAGCACTTCTGATGTTTCTCCTGAAATTATCATGTTTTCTTTGATTACAAAATCTGCTTTATTAACCACTACACCTGGTAAATGAAATAGTTGATTAAATGCATCAACAAGTAGTTGTGAGGGGGGGGGGGGGGGTTTACTTACTCTTTGCCACTTTAAGTGCTGGATAAACGAACAGAAGTCTATTTTTTTTTAAAACATGGATGTATCCAGAAAGAATTTGTCACTTTTATGTTTTTTTTAAAATATATTTTATTGATTTTTTACAGAGGAAGGAAGAAGGATAGAGAGAAACATCGATAAGAGAGAAACATGGATCAGCTGCCTCCTGCACACCCCCTACTGGGGACGTGCCTGCAACCAAGGTACATGCCCCTGACTGGAATCGAACCCAGGACCCTTCAGTCCGCAGGCCGACGCTCTATCCACTGAGCTAAACTGGCCAGGGCCCTTGTATGTTTTTTAAGACATATTTTTGTTGATTTCAGAGAAGGGAGAGGTAGAGAGAGAACCATCAATGATGAGAATCATTGATCAGCTGCTGCTTACACGCCCCCGCAACCCAGCAGGTGCCCCAACCAGGAGTCTAAGGTGACCTTTTTCTGGTTCACAGGTCGGCCGTCAGCCCCTGAGCCACGCCAGCCGGACTGTCGTAGAAGTGAGTTTTGGGGGGAAGTCCATGAACTGGTATGTAACACAATGTCAGACAACCATGCGCTGTGGGGAGAAGCATGGCGGGGAGACGGAGAGGGTCAGGCAGGGTGTGTTTTCGGTGGGGCGGGCAGGGGGGCCTCTGCGGCGCCGTACAGAAGGAAGGTTTAAATGAAGCGAGGAAGTGAATTATGTGGACAGCTGGGGGACAGTTTCTTCAGGTGGAGGCAAGAGCAAGTGCAAAGGGCCGGAGCAACCTCGCTCTGTTTGTTGAAGAGCAAGGGCTTTGGATCATAGCGAGTGAGGAGACGGGTAGCAAATGAGGTCAGGCAGCGAAGGCTTTCTCAGTCTGGCGGTCACGGGACTTTAGCCGACGTGTAAAGGGAAGTCATCCGAGTTTGAGGGTAGAATGGTGGCTTGGTTCTATGTTTACAGAAATATTAGCTGTGCCCAAATTGGTTTTGCTCAGTGGATAGTGTCAGCCTGCAGACTGAGGGGTCCCAGATTCAATTCCGGTCAAGGGCATGTACCCTGGTTGCAGGCACATCCCCAGTAGGGGGTGTGCAGGAGGCAGCTGATCGATGTTTCTCTCTCATCGATGTTTCTGATTTTCTATCCCTCTCCCTTCCTCTCTATAAAAAATCAATAAAATATGTATTTTAAAAAATATTAGCTGCTATGTGTATATATGATTGTGATTTTCTATTCGTGCTTTGTTCATTGCAGTCACTAGATGCTTTGTGAAATGAGTTGAAATCCCCAGCTACAAAGTTTGTCAGACATTTTTTAATACAAAACAAATGTACTTGTTGATTCAGGAGGTTCTATAGCTGTATCCAAACAATTCTAGATCAGATTACCTTAAAATTCACTATTCCTGCTCTTCTTGCCTTAAATCCTAAATATTTCCAGTAATGTCTTCCACTAAAACACATTTTCATCATATAACTTCCTTGCTCAAAAACCGCAGTGGTTACCATTGCCTGCAAAATAGAGGCATTCCACCGCTACCTGCTACTAAATTCTATTTCAAACTATTATTCATCAGAAGGCCCGGTAAACATTTTTTAGTACACGATGTGCTTATGTACTTAATATAAGGCCTCCTTTTATTAAATTAACCAAACATTTTCTCATTCACCTCTACCCAGACATATGAAAATACCTACTGAATTAGGCCACCCAATTGAATAGTTTCCCAATTAAAAAAAAAAAAGTGAAAGGCAAAGGAATCTTTATAACAGATGGCAGTGTGTGGTACTCATTTGACTTCTCAGCAAAGGAAAGAACAATATTTCATAAGCTTCAAGGTGTTAGTAAACTGTGGTTCCGGTTCAGTGCTTCCTTGAATTGTGGGTTAAAAGGTCTCCATAGAATCTGAAAAGACGTAGTAAATTAAAGCAACCCAGACCTATGAGAAGCAGTGTCTTAAGAGTCCAAACCAACTATGCTGTCAAATATATTTGACACAATAGTACACATTATGATTCTTGCTAAAGTAATTGAATCTAGATCTGGTCAAGTGTTTATATGTGCTAGTTTACATAGGGAATAGAAGTGCAGGTTAAAGGACATTAATGGAAGACACTCTGGCACGTACAGAACATGGAAAGGGAAGTTCTGTAAGGCCAGTGATCCAATTTCCTCAAATAAATGCCAAGTGAAGAAGGAGGAAGAGTGCCCTGTTGTAGAGTTAAAATATTTAAGGGGCATTATGTGGACTTTATTTTGAACAGACCATAAAAAGAAGTATAATGACTGGGAAATGCGACTGAAATTTCTACTTCAGTAGAAAGTCATACTGAGGCTCTTACAGGTGAAATATATCTGCAGTTTGCTTTAAGGTATGGGTGGAGGAATAAAGTAAATGAAATAAAATCCATCATTTGTTGATAATAATTGAACTGGATGAAGGGTACATGAAGAGTTTATAATAGTATTACATCTAATTTTTATGGATGCTTGAAATATTTTGTAATAAAAATCATTTGTATTTTTTTTCTACCTTTCACTATTTAGATCGATAGAATAACCTTCCTAGCATGCTCAGTGATTTCGCAGAGGGACTGTATTTGTGAAATGTCTGGTTGAAAAAAGAAAAAAACACCTTCCTAACCCTAACTGGTGTGGCTCAGTGGAGAGAGCGTCGGCCTGCGGACTGAAGGGTCCCAGGTTCGATTAGGGTTAAAGGCATGGACCTTGGTTGCGGGCACATCCCCAGTAAGGGGTGTGCAGGAGGCAGCTGATTGATGTTTCTTTCTCATCGATGTTTCTAACTCTCTATCCCTCTCCCTTCCTCTCTGTAAAAAATCAATAAAATATATTTTTAAAAAAACACCTTCCTTGACTGAATCTGGAACTGAGTTACACAGATGACTGCTGTTACAGATGTTACTTTCTGATAAAAATCGAACTATCAAAGGAGATTAACTAGATAGCTTGCCCTTCCTGGCTGGCTTTGTCAGTCAGGGACCAGTCAGGAAAGTCACACAGACTATTTTAAAAGATTGAATGAGGACATTGTTAAACAGGGACTGGAGGACTAGTGACAAAAACAGGACACTGAGATAAGAAAGCAGTAGTAACAGCAGGAAGTGGGAACCACCTCCCGCTCCCAGCCCCTCCGGTAGGCTCGTTGTTGCTAAGGGGGTTCACAGGACCCAACCTGTGGGCACTCGGCTATGACCTTTCACAGCGAGAGGACACGGAGGGCAGTCAGTCCAGGGAAAAGGAGCATGTGGGGTGTCTGGGGAGCCAGGTGCAAGCTTCACAGGTCCTTTCCCAGCGAAGTCCTGGAGCCACAAAGGACATGCTTCATCCTCCTGACAAGTTCTGACACCTTGCCAACCAGAGACTGTTGCCAACGTTCGAGAGCTCTGCCCAGGGTTTTTGTTGGGAGCTGATCACACGGGCACCCTCTACCTGGCATGTGCCCAGATTTCAGGCTCCACAGGGAAAGCTGATGTTCAGCATACACCGCATCGCCTGCACAGTTTAGGCTTGGTGAGACGGTCTTATCGGTTCTGGCGATGGGGGGACCCTCCTGAAACCCAAGCGCCCAAATGCTAACCAACAGCCAACCTTGTAAGCAAGTCTCTCAAAAGAGCAGGTAGGCCTGACTCTTCGCACACTCCCCTAGCCCTGGGGTAACAAGAAGTTGGGATTGTTACAACTAACAGACTTGGTGGAGGGGTCCCCAAATGCTGGCACCTCGGTCTCTGAGGGGAGGAGGGCGCTGCTGGGCTGGTACTAGTGCCTGAGAAGAGTGGAGGAGACACTGCCCCCAAACCCCACGGAGCTAGGGCTCAAGATGCCCAAAGCAGCGGCAGTGGCTGGTATTGGTTCATCGGAGGTGGTCTGCTGCAGCCTTCTGTGGTGAGTGTCCAGGACCTGAAGAGGGGCTGACCCACAAATGAAAATGCTATACAAGAAATATGGATTGAGAAGGCATTGGGGGCCAGGGGTGTCTCTTTCACAAAGAGCACACCAAAAATGGGTTCCGCCCGCTTTTATTCACTTGAATATATACAAGTCTATCAAAGGTAAAGTTTGGTAAACAGTAAAAGGATTATCAGGTTAGGGAATTGCCTTGAGCCAGTGACCAGCAGGGCAATAGTTTGCTGATTTTCAGCCCTGCTGAATATTAAAAGTCCACCAGCCTTCCAAGGGGTCTTTTTGCATTAATATGCTAATTACTATTGGTGTTAGCCTCTGCAGTCTCAGTGACACCTTTTTGATTCAGTCTTTTGAAAAGACGTTTGTCCTGATTTTTAAAAGACATACACTCCTGTATGTGTGGAGAGAGAGAGAGGAAGAGAGAGAAACACCAATCAGCTGCCTCCTGCGCATCCCCTACTGGGGATTGAGCTCACAATCTGGGCTGGGGATCCAACCAGCGACTTCCTGGTGCCTGGGCTGACCCTCCACCCGCTGACCACACCGGCCAGAGCACTATATGACTTCTTGAAGGAGCAGCAGCAATATTGTTTATGCTAAAATATGAGCTGATTTTAAAAACAACTCAGAGTGAGTCAAACTAGAAATTGGAGCAAGTGATGAAAACTGGAAAGTTGAACAAGAGGAAAGAGTTTAATTGGCTATCCTGGGAGGGCTACCCAGTTTGACATCATATAGGGCTCTGCTCAGCTTCCCGGATCCAGAAATTCTTAGTTGAGAGCAGTGGCTGGCAAACTGCAGGTGGCTTGGGAGCCGAGGTTTGCCGCTCTGTTGACTAATGAGTTTGTCGACCACTGGTTCAGAGCACTCAGTTTATTTTTAAAAATAGATTCTTCCTGGTTATATGACCAGCCTCTTGTTTTTAAAAAATATATTTTATTGATTTTTTTTTTTTTTTTTTACAGAGAGGAAGGGAGAAGGATAGAGAGAGAGAAACATCGCTGAGAGAGAAACATTGATCAGCCGCCACCTGCACACCTCCTACAAGGGATGTGCCCGCAACCAAGGTACAAGCCCTTGACCGGAATCAAACCTGGGACCTTTCAGGCCAAAGCCTGATGCTCTATCCACTGAGCCAAATCGGCTAGGGCCAATCAATGTATTTCTATCTGTCCCCCTCTCTTCCACTCTCTCGATATTACTGAGTCTCAGAGAACTCAATTTTCTGGCTGAACATGCCTTCATTTTTGTTGTTGTTTTTCTAAAGATAGACCCTCACCTTCTCAGGTTTTCAAGCATCTTCAAAAGATAAGAAAACCCGTAAAACAGAAATCTCATGCTTAATCTGAAGGGTGGTCAGGGCAAGATCTGTTCCAACTACTTACCAATGCAATCTTTATGATATAGGTATAGACCACAGAGTCATGCCACAGGATCTCCCTTGTGCATGTCAAGGCCACGTGCATCCTTAGTTACCAGTTTATTATAAAAGGATACAGCTCAGCAACAGCCGGACACAAGTGTGTAGGGCATGGTGTGTGGAAAGGGCTTGCAGCTTCCATGTTCTCAGAATGTCCCCTTTCCCCAGTGTCCTGTCTTCCCACACCCAGAAGCTCCTGATTTATTTATTTTTAAAATATATTTTATTGTTTTTTTTTACAGAGATGAAGGGAGAGGGATAGAAAGTCAGCAGCATCCATGAGAGAGAAACATCCATCAGTTGCCTCCTGCACCCCCCTCCCCCCACTGGGGATGGGCCCTAAACCTAGGTACATGCCCCTGACCTGGAATCGAACCTGGGACCTTTCAGTTCACAGGTCGATACTCTATCCACTGAGCCAAACCGGCTTCGGCCTGATTTGTTTCTTAGTTAGGACTGAAAGGCATTTGATCATCATTAATGCTGACAATCTGGTTTTCTAAGAACCTCTATAGTTAAAGGCTTTAAAATTTAAAAGGGTGGCAAAACTCCAGCTGTGTTATTTAGTAACTGTGTGACCTTGCACATTTTATATATACTCCCTCCACCCCCCAGTTAGCCTCTCATTTTAAATGGGATTAGCAAGTTGCCCACTTGGATGATGTTTGGGAACATGTTGTAAAAACTCCTACCCAAATGGTAAGCGCTTATTTAAAACAAAAACCACCCTGAACTACAGCGCCAGGAAGGAATGGTTCCCCAGCTAAGCACTGCACCAGCTGGGACAGATGCTAGGGGACGCCTTTGTCTGGTCCCCAGCCGCCTGCCTCCTCGGAACTTGGGGGGCGGAGAGGAGGCCTGAGCTCTCTTCCGGCGGCCATTCTTTTTTCTTTTTTTAAAAAATATATATATTTTATTGATTTTTTACAGAGAGGAAGGGAAAGGGATACAAACATCGATCAGCTGCCTCCTGCACACCCCCTACTGGGGATGTGCCCGCAACCAAGGTCCATGCCCTTGACCGGAATCGAACCTGGGACCCCCTCAGTCTGCAAGGCGAAGCTCTATCCACTGAACCACACCGGTTTCCACTCCGGCCACCCTTCTTAACTGTCCTCGTGGGGGGCACCACGGCCCCTCCGGCCAGTCCGGATGCCCCGGGGACACCGCCCCCGCCGCGCGGCCCAGCCCTGGCTCCGCCCCCGCCCACAATGCACCGCTGCGTTCCATCCGGGTAGCCGCTCTGTCACGTGGCACTCGGCGGCGCGCGCTCCCGCCGGGCGCATGCGCAGAAGCCAGCCCCCACTCTTCCTCCGTGGCAGCGGCGGCGAGCGGAAGGGCTTGGGAGCGCCAGTTCCGCCTGTGTGTTCGGGTGGACAAAATGGCGAAGATTGCCAAGACTCACGAAGGTAAGCGGCCTCCCGCCGGTCCCGCGCTTCCCCCGCCGCGGGGCCTGCCGGAGTTGGGGCTCCCTGGGTCCCTGCGTCTCCCTGGGGGGTTCCAGTGCGGGGGCCCAGCCCGCGCCCGCCGCCCAGCTCGTCTCGTCGTCGCGGGCGGCGCAGGCCACGGCCCACGTAATGGCGTCCTGCCTCTGCACCCGACAGGCTCTTTGTTCCGTGTCCGGGGGCTGCGGCTTCGGGCTGGCTTCTCCTCTCGGACCGGACGGCCTCGTTCACCCGGCTCGCCGAGGCGGGTTTCGGGGCGCGGGGTCGGGAGAGGGCGGGGAGCAGAGCTGGCGGGTCCCCGGCCGCCGTCGGCCCAGGGTGCGCCCCGGGAGGCAGGAGAACACCGAGCCCGCGGCCGCTAGCGGGGGCCCGTGCCTCCTCACCTTGGCTCATCTGTGTCTTCGTTTTCCATTTTTATTCCTGGTATGAGATGATTTGGGAATAAAATGTGTTTTTTTCCCCACTCTCGACTGCTTTTAGTAAACATTTTTTTTTCTATCGAGACTCACTGTTGGAAGAGGGAAATACACCGTTTATTGAGGACGAACCAAGCTTTGGCGATAGTTGATCGTTGTGTGGAGAACGGAGTTCACACACGTAGGGAAATGTTTGTGGAACACGGACTACACACACTTAGGGAAACGTGGGGAGCAGGCTGGAGCTCCGTTGGGGGCATCCAGACGTGACAGGAAATAGGGTCACCTTTTAGGAAAGGCGAGGCGTGGGCGATGGAGCTGCATTCCTGGTTTTCTGACTCGTAATCTGACATCTTCACCAAAAACACTTTGGTTTCACACGTCGTCTCTGGGTGCCCGGCTGGGGAGTCGAGAGCGGAAGTGAAGTTCAAGGCCACCGAGAGGTTTACAGTCCGACGGGGAGGCGCGTCATTCTTTTACGAGACAAATGCGCGCTCCCTAGAAAGCGATTTCTGGGAACCCGGGCCGCGGAGTGGCTCATTTACGCTCGGGGCTGTGTCCCCGAGGAGAGGACCTGTCCCTGGGCTAACGGGTCATCCGTGTGAGGTTAGGGGTGCACCGTGGAGCCGGGGCTGGTGTCTGGTAACGAGGCAGGGAGCCGTGAAAGGAGTGGGCTGCGGTCAGGAAAAAATACGGTGAATCTGGAGAGCTTGGTTAGCACCGAGATGTGGATGGCCTTGAAGAGTTGGGAGCGGAAGTCCAGCTCTGCAGTGGGTGAAACCTGCCCGTGAGTGGCAGAGACTTGACTATTCTTGTTGTTGGGTTTTTTAAGATTTATTAAACACGGCTTGAATGGAGGCGGGTTTATTAGGCATTTGTTTTTCTATTTTAGACCAGCTCAGTCGCGCGTTTTGCAAACTAATTAGAAAATGTAAAGATGCTGCTGTTCTTGTTTATCCCGGAGGTTGATGGCTTGGAGCACTTGTGGATTGGTGTCGTCATCAGAAGGTGCTTTTGGACAGGAGAGCAAAGCTCTGGCCAGTTTTCCTGCATTTTAGAAACCTAGTTAAAAGCTTGGGCTATAGAAGATTTGAAATTTTTTGGCCAAAATTGCTCTGTTTGGGATTAGGTTTTATCAGTGTGAATTAACTGATGCCGTAAAGTAAGTGTTGGAACATTCAGTTCTAACACCTGAGTACTGTGTAAAAGACACTGTTTATCACTAGAGTTTAAAGGGATGGTAAATGTTTAGTAGAAGTACACATAGCAGTTACATAGTTTCTCACTAGAACTTCTAGTCCTTCATGGCCCATTTCTGTTTTCACTTTTTAAGTCATCTTTGATAACCTGGGACGGAATTAGTTTTGTTTTTTAAAAATCCTGGCAGTTATAGTCCTCTGTAAGTCTTTATTATATTTCCTAGAATATTCTATCGTGCCGAGGTTTTCTCTTCCACTTGGAGATTGTTGAGTTCAGGAACTGTACCTTGGTATCCCCAATACCTGGCAAATGTGGGTGCTGAATATTGTATCAACACTCACTGAGAGATGAATTTGTGCCGGAAGTATTCGAATGGTTTTACAGAAATGATCTTTGAACAGTTGGGTAGGTTTGTATACATCTATTTAGCTGAGATGAGTGGGAAGTGGGACTTTTTCGTGTATTAGATATCTCCCGAGCTGGGAAGAAGAAATTTAAGATTAACGTCAGATTAGGGAAGGCGCTGCGTGCTGGGCTAGTTTGACTCTGGCTTTCCACTGACTACTGAATGAAGTGCCCTCCTCCTGCTCCCAGGTGGCAGCTGCTTCTGTGTTCGGAAGGTCATGGCTGTGCGAAGTCCAGGAAATAAGGCAATTGAGGCAGTTCCGAGGACGACTTGAATTTTTTTGGTTATTGGTGTTTTTTTAAATTTCTCTATTGATTAAGATATTACATATGTGTCCTCATCTCTCCATTGCCTCCCTCATGTCCTCACCCCCCCATGCCCCACCCCCCTATTGTCTGTGTCCATTGGTCAGACTTATGTGCATGCATACAAGTCCTCTGGTTGATGTCTCCCTCTTACCCCACCCTCCCCTACCCTCCTTCTGAGGTTTGACAGTCTGATCGATGCTTCTCTGTCTCTGGATCTGTCCCTGTTCATCAGTTTATGTTGTTCATTATATTCCACAAATGAGTGAGATCGTGTGATGTTTCTCTGACTGGCTTATTTCACTTAGCATGATGCTCTCCAGTTCCATCCATGCTGTTGCAAATGGTAAGAATTCCTTTGAGTAGATGTACCACAGTTTTCTAACCCACTCATCTGCTGATGAGCACTTAGGCTATTTCCAAATCTTAGTTAGCTGTGGTGAACTGTGCTGCTGTGAACAGAGGGGTGCATATGTCCTTTCTGATGGTGTTTCGGGTTTCTTGGGATATAGTCCTAGAAGTGGGATCGCTGGGTCAAATGGGAGCTCCATCTTTAGTTTTCTGAGGAAACTCCATACTGTTCTCCACAGGGGCTGCACCAGTCTGCATTCCCACCAGCAGTGCAGGAGGGTTCCCTTTTCTCCCCATCCTCGCCAGCACTTGTCATTTGTTGATTTGTTGATGTCAGCCATGCTGACAGGTGTGAGATGGTGCTGCATTGTTGTTTTGATTTGCATTTCTCAGATAATTAGTGACTTTGAGCATGTTTTCCAATGTCTCTCGGCCTTTGTCTTTGTCTTTTAGAAAGTATCTCTAGGTCTGTTGCCAATTTTTTGATTGGATTGTTTATATTCCTTTTGTTAAGTTGTGAGTTCCCTGTAAATGTTGGAGATTAAACCCTTATCGGTGATGACATTGGCAAATATGTTCTCCCTTGCAGTGGGCTTTCTCGTTTTGTTGATGGGTTCTTTTGCTGTGCAAGAGCTTTTTATTTTGATTATTTGTTTTCACTTTAGCTTCCATTGCCCTATGAGTAGCATTAGTGAATAAATTGCTTTGCATATTTTTTTTGGAGTTTTATTTATTTTTATTTTTTTTAATTGATTTTTTTGCAGTATAATAGTAGTACATGTTTTTCTTTCCCCCTCCCCCTTATCTCCCCCCAGTCTCCCCTACCCCCCAGCACATATCCCCAGCTTCCCCCCCTCCCCGCCCCAGTGTCTTTCATTCATTGGTTATGTTCATATGCATGCATACAAGTCCTTCAGTTGATCTCCCCCCGCACTGCCTCCCATCCACCCAAGCCTTCCCCTGTAGCTTGACAGCCTGTTCAAAGCCATCCTGCCTCTATATCAGTCACTCTCCCCTGTTTCTTTTCTTCAAAAATATCTTGCCTCTGCATGCTAGAAATAAATGTATAAGAACAAAAAATGTTTCAGTCTCAGTTTCAATGTCCAACTGTTCTGAGTCCCAGTTTCAGTGTCAAATAATTCTTTATGTGTATAAGTCAGCAATGGTATCCATATGGTGGACACATCGTGTCAATGCATGATCCATCCTCTCTGGTTTGGTCCTGGGCTGCCTGCAGACGTGCACAGCTGCCGACTGCTAGCATTGCAAGGTGCTGTCAGTGTCCCCCATCTCTGGACCATCCTCGTGACTGGAACAGACCCATCAGTTCCTCACCGTCGCAGGAACCCACATGGTCTTGGAGTTGTTCTCTGAAAACACACAAACACATTCTCGACCAAAAGTTAACAAGGGATCCTCTATGCAAAATAGACTTGGGATTCTTTTTAATTTTTGCTTAAATGATTTTCCTTTGGCTTATTTTGACACCATGTGTGTTTTTTCATGGGTGTCCTGCAATTGTTTTTAAATTATTTTTTATTGATTTTTTGCAGTATAATAGTAGTACATGTTTTCCTTTCCCCCTCCCCCTTATCCTCCCCCCAGCCTCCCCCACCCCCCAGCACATATCCCCAGCTTCCCCCCTCCCCGCCCCAGTGTCTTTCATTCATTGGTTATGTTCATATGCATGCATACAAGTCCTTCCGTTGATCTCCCCCCGCATCTGCCTCCCATCCACCCAAGCCTCCCCCTGTAGCTTGACAGCCTGTTCAAGGCCATCCTGCCTCTATATCAATCACTCTCCCCTGTTTCTTTTCTTCAAAAATATCTTGCCTCTGCATACTAGAAATAAATGTATAAGAACAAAAAGTGTTTCATTCTCGGTTTCAATGTCCAACTTTTCTGAGTCCCAGTTTCAGTGTCAAATAATTCATTATGTGTATGTCAGCAATGGTATCCAGATGGTGGACATATCGTGTCAATGCATGATCCATCCTCTCTGGTTTGGTCCTGGGCTGCCTGCAGACATGCACAGCTGCTGACTGCTAGTATGGCAAGGTGTCGTCAGTGTCCCCCATCTCTGGACCGTCCTCATGGCTGGAACAGATCCATCAGTTCCTCACCGTCGCAGGAACCCACATGGTCTTTGAGTTGTTCTCTGAAAACACACAAACACATTCTCGACCAAAAGTTAACAAACGGATCCTCTATGCAAAATAGACTTGGGATTCTTTTTAATTTTTGCCTAAATGATTTTCCTTTGGCTTATTTTGACACCATGTCGTCCAGTACCTGCCTTGGGGTCCCCTCGCCTGCTGGCGGAGTCCCGGTACTGATCACGCTTTGCATATGTTTGAGATTTCACTGCCTGTGGGTTTCTCTAGTATTTTATGGTTTCCTGTCTTATGTTTAAGTCTGCTATCCATTTTGAGTTTGTTTTTGTGGATGGTGTAAGTTGGTGGCCTAGTGTCACTGTTTTGCATGTATCTGACCAGTTTTCCCAGCACCATTTGTTGAAGAGATGTTTCTGGTTTTCGTTAGTCCTCACCCGAGGATGTTTCCCATTGGTTTTCAGGGTGGAAGAGAGAGGGAAGACAGAGGACTATCAGTAAGAGGGAAACACGGAGATTGGTTGCTTGCCTCCTGCCCTAGCCCCAGCCAGGCAGGACCTGGGGCCCGGGAGGAGCCTGCAGCCAAAAAAGTTCATGTGCCCTTGACCTAAATTGAGCCTGGTGCCCTTCAGTCCACAAGCCAAAGCTCCATCCACTGAACCAAACCGCCATTTTTAAAATTGATTTCAGAGAGGAAGGGAGAGGGAGGAGAGGTGGGAAACATCAATGATAAGAGAGAATCATTGATTGGCTGCCTTCTGCACGCTCCCCCCCCCCCCCCAACTGGGGAGGATAGAGTCAGGAGTCCCGGCACACCCTTGACTGGAGTCAAACCTGGGACCCTTTACTTTAGTCCACAGACCTACGCTCTATCCACTGAGCCAAACTGGCAAGGGCCAAACCGGCAATTTTTGATTTAGAGTTCATCATCTTGTTTAAGAAGACCATATACATTTTTTATCCTGAATAATGCTGCTGGTAAAGACATTTCTTTGTTGTATCTTGTAATTTAACAAAATTTAAAATAATATTTTATTGCCAGGTTAGTGTAGCTCAGTGGTTGAGTGTCGTGCTATGAACAAGGAGTTTATGGTTCGATTCCTGGTCAGGGCACATGCCCAGGGTTGTGGCTCCAGCCCCAGTAGGGGGCGTGCAGGAGGTAGCTGAGCAGTGATTCTCCCTCATCACTGATGTTTCTGTCTCTCTCTCCTGTTCATTAAGCCAAACCGGCCAGGGCCCTTAACATTCTCTTTAGCCAACTTCATTCTTTTTCTTTTTCTTTTTTAAAAAACATATTTTATTGATTTTTTACAGAGAGGAAGGGAGAGGGATAGAAAGTCAGAAACATCAATCAGCTGCCTCTTGCACACCCTCCACTGGGGATGTGTTCGCAACCACGGTACATGCCCTTGACCAGAATCGAACCTGGGACCTTTCAGTCCGCAGGCCGACGCTCTATCCACTGAGCCAAACCGGTTTCGGCTATTTTTCTTTTCTTTTTTAAAAATACATTTTATTGCCGAGACCGGCTCAATGTATAGAGCATCGGACTGGGGACTGAAGGATCCCGGGTTCCATTCCGGCAAGGGCATGTACCTTGGCTGTGGGCACATCCCCAGTGGGGGCCGTGCAAGAGGCAGCTGATTGATGTCTCTCTCTCATCGATGTTTCTGACTTTCTATCCCTCTCCCTTCCGCTCTGTAAAAAATCAATAAAATATATTTAAAAAAACACATCTTATTGATTTTTTTTTTTTTTTACAGAGAGGAAGGGAGAGGGATAGAAAGTCAGAAACATCGATGAGAAAGAACCATCGATCAGCTGCCTCTTGCACGCCCCCCACTGGGGATGTGCCCGCAACCAAGATACATGCCCTTGACCTGAATCGAACCTGGGACCCTTGGGTCTGCAGGCCGACCGTCTATCCACTGAGCAAACCGGTTTCCACCAACTTGAGTATTTCTTACCTTGATCAGTGTGGCTTATGCTTTCCAGTATTGAAATATTAAAATGAAATAAAAATTTTTGGACCTTTTTTGCATGTGTCAAATGTAGACAATTTAGTAGTATGCATAATCTTGCTATCCAGCAGTTCTTCAGATATTGCTGACTTTGGCAAGTGAGTGAACACTTTGTTTTGGAAAAGGGGAAACGGATTATCCAAAAATGGCCCTGGGCTTATTGTGCCGGTATCCATTGAGTAGGTATTTTTTGGCATCATAAAGCTGAAGTTTTTTTCTCTTTAATTTTTTTCTTGCAGAATGTTTGGGATAGTTATTTTTTCTGCTTATTCTGAGATTTTTATTTACCTATGTTCAGATAGTTGTTGTTTTGTATACTTTTGTGGACTTTGATATGAATATTGCTAGTATAATAAAAAGGAAAAGTTGCTTGAGGATTTTGAAAAGGATTTTTTCTTTAGAATTATTTAGGAATTTATTGAATTAATGTTAATCAGGAATTCATTGTTTAGGAATTGATATCTAATATTTAGTAGCTGTCTTATTGGAATTTTAAGGAAAAGACTGAGAGTTGAGATATTTTTCTGGATGTCTTTTAGAAGTCTCATTTGAAAAACCCTTCCTCATCACTTGCGTCTGGCTGTGCAGAATAGATGACACTTACGGAACTGACTAAAAAGTGTCAGTGAATGATTAACATCCAAAGGCTATGCTCTAAACTGTAATGAACAATGATTAAAAGATTGCAAACAATATAAGCTTAAAATTAAGAATAAAAACACATCAAGGAGGAGGAAATGCTACAAGCTGGAGTTAGTAGTGTCTGAGATATAGAAATAAAAGGCACAAAAGGATAAATGAGTAGAGGGACAGAATTTTGTTTTATGAGGTGTGAGCAGTGGTGATTAATCTCAGTTATTTAGATCTTGGTTTAAAATGCAAATCCTATATAATAAAAGTCTAATATGCTAAGTGTCCAGTCTTCCAGTCATCCATTCAACCAATCAAAGCATAATATGCTAATAGATGCTAAGGCTGTTCAACTGCTCAATATGACGTGCACTGACCACCAGGGGGCAGATGCTACAACTGGTAGGTTAGCTTGCTGTTGGGGGCCAGCAATTAGGACTGAGTGAGACGGGCTGGACCCTGGAGTCCTCCTGCAGTCTCTCCCTGGCCCTGATCGTGCACCAGTGGAGTTCGTCGGCCAGGCCAAGGGACCCCACTGGTGCACAAATTCATGCACTGGACCTCTAGTAATAGATAGACGTTACTGATCTTTTTAAAGACCCCCAGTTCTGAGGTACCATTTTTTTATGTCAAACTAAAGCGCCATATAAAACATTTGATGTATTTGTTAGAAAATTGTAATTTTAGCATTACATTTTTCTGACTTAAAAGTAATGTAGTAGCCCTCACCGCTTCTCTCAGTGGATAGAGCATTGACCTGTGGAACAAAGGATCCTGGGTTTGAGTCTGGTCAAGGGCATGTACCTGGGTTGTAGGCTCCTCCCGGGCCTGGGCCCTGTCAGGGCATGTGCAACCAATTGGTGTGTGTCTCACATCGATGTTTCTCTCTGTCTTTCCCTCTCTCTAAAACTCAAAGGAAAAATAGCCTTAAGTGAGGATTAAAAAATATTTTTTAAAGTAACGTAATTTTTTTTAAAGGAAACACTTTATTGTCCTCACTGAGGATATGCTTTTCATTGATTCTAGAGAGGGAAGAAGGAAGAGAGAAATCTATGAGAAACATTGATCAGCTGCCTCCTGAACACCCACTACTGGGGATGTGCCCACAAAGTGTAGTTTTTAAAAAGCATGTCTATATCTTAACATACAGAAGATTTTACATTACCTATCAGTTAACAAGATCAGTACAGCCAAAAAAGAAGAAAAAAATGACAAAGATTCAGAAGAGTAGGAACTTTGTAGGTTAAAGATATGTTTATGAAAGATCTAAGAATTTGGCGGTTTGCGTGCAAACGGGCTGCTAGTTCAGTAGTAAACCTGTTCCATTACTTTGAGTTTCTGAGACTTGGTCTGCTCTTGTAGGGAAATTGCCCCAGCTGTGCCTTAGACTAGGTTCTGTTACTCCCATTTTTCCCGCACCCATCTTTGGAACTCCAGAGGGTTTTCTCCTTTAGCTTGGGGGCAGGATGAGCATTTGAATCCTTTCCCTTTTGAATTGTTGCAAACTAATAAATTAGCTTTTAAAGTGCTTGATATTAAGTTGAAGGTAATGATCTGGCAAAAATGAAAGCATCTGTTAGGCTGCAGAAATCACTGGCAGTAGAAACTTTGTTTTTCCCCACATCCCTCTGTTATCCAGAGAATGAAGATGAAACATTTAAATTTACAATTTAAAGTTACCTGGTATCAGGAAAGACTAGAAAAATTGGGAGGACTAGTCTGTATTTGAAGGACACTAAAGACATGACAGTCTTGCTTGCAGTGTGGATCAGTTGTGGAAAAGGCTGTTGCTAGGACAATTGGGGAGATAGGAAGCTAGATAACACATTAGATGATAATGTTACTCAGGTTTAACATGCTCATTTCTTGAACATGTTAAGTCTGTTGTGGTTATTTATATAAGAGAATGTCCTGGATCTGGAAATAGATGCAGAAATGTTGGGAGTTTTAAATGGTTCAGAAACGTTATATGTACATTTATTTGCTTTATCTCATATATACACAGTTGGTGAATACAGGTGAAGTGTATGTGGGTATTCATTGTATTTTAATTTTTTCTACTCTTGACAAAATTAAAAATTAACAAGTTTGGGGGGCAGTTGAGGAGAACTGATTGGTCATTCACCAGATGTCTTCTGAATATTAGACCTGTGGATAGAAAACACGGTGCTTGCAGGTGGTGGTAATTTAATCCTTAAAAATGTGCCTTCATGTTGTAGGAAACCGAGGCACACGTGTTTAAATGAAGTATTAATTAGAGAAAGAACCTTTCTTTGAAGCAGATGTTTTGATTACAGATCTAAGACTCCTTTAAAAATCATAGTTATACACAGTTTTCCCCCAGGTTTGTTTTTTTCTCGTATGTTGATATTAGAGAGAGGAAGAGAGAGAAACATTGATTTGTTGCTTCACTTATTTCTACATTCATTTGTGGATTCTTCTCTGTGCGCTGACTGCGGGTGGAACCCGCAACTTTAGTGTATCAGCAACTTCAGCGCATCAGGACGGTGCGCCAGTCCACCGAGTTCTGCCGGGCCAGACTCATCATCGTGAACTGCTGCTACGTGTAATGATGTTGCAGCCAAATTATGCGGAGTTCTGAACTCCATGCCTAAGAATTTAGACTGCCTTTGATTGTTTACCTGTCTACAGTGTGCGCCGAGCTGTTTAGGACGTCACTGGGGAGCGCGTTAGGAATTCAGAAACTTGGATGTGATCCAGGCCCACTGCATTTTAACAAAGTCTGTAGACAATTTGTTTTACGTTCAAATTTGAAGACCACTTTCCATAGTGCTGTTTTTATGTTTTTGATAGTGTTGAGTTTAAAATAATCTTGAGTGCTAATTCTTGGTCCCTAGTCAATACTGACAGTATTATTTTTTAAGTTGGAGAAAGGTTTAGTATTCAACAGTAATTTAATACACTTTGGTAATCCATTCTTAATATAAGAGTACTTTGTTCTGTATGGGGGTATTGTCTTTTGATTTGGAGATACATTAAATGTATTAAAAGTCAGGCTTTATACAGTTATAGTTCTAACCTTTTATGTGGTATAATTATTTTAGTTTTCATATTTAGAAAAATATCCTAAATAATACCTCGTAGGTAAATGCATTGTGTTGCATGCTCTTTGGAAAATGAAATCAAAGTCTGTTAACTTTCTTACAGATATCGAAGCACAGATTCGAGAAATCCAAGGCAAGAAGGCAGCTCTTGATGAAGCGCAAGGAGTGGGCCTTGATTCTACAGGTTATTATGACCAGGAAATATATGGTGGAAGTGACAGCAGATTTGCTGGGTATGTGACATCAATTGCTGCAACTGAACTTGAAGATGTAAGTACAAAGTATACAAGAATCGATCATTTTTAATATACATACTAGAGATCCATTGCAGGAAGATTCCTGCAAGAATAGGACTTCCTGCGGCCTGAGCAAAGCTCCCTCCCTTTTCTGCTGCCTTGCTGGCTTCCGTCTCTGCTGCCTCGCTCCCTCCCTTCTCCCCTGCCCGCTTGCTTCTCTGCAGCTTTTGGTCCCTTCTGCAGTGTTTGACTTTCTTCTATGCTGCCTTGTATGTCAGGATATGCAAATTAACCACCATCTTGATTGGATCAATTTGCATACTTGCTCTGGCCTTTGGAGTGGCTTGTGGGTGGAGTGGAGATGCGGTCAATTTGCATATTACTCTTGTTAGATAGGATATGGGATTTTTTTTGGTGGAGAGCAAGAATTATAAAGGCATTTTCTGTTTGAGTCCTCTGGCTTAATAATGCAGACATTTTGGAAATTGGGAGATCTTCCTTTTGGAGGATAAAACTACTGAAAGAACCCTTCCTCTTAGTTCTGAACCATTATGTTTATTTACCAAAGCACCTACAAATCATTAATTGTTTTAAAGGAAATCCTTACTACTGAGTTCTGTTTAGAGTAACCCACATGGGAAATGGTTTCATAGTGAGCAGCCACCTGTCCTTCTGACCTGAATGTGACTCGTGCTCGGTGCTGGTTTGTTACCGATACTGTTAGTGGGTTCTTCGTGCCTGTCTCAGTTACTCTGGAGGATGACCACTTCCATTTCATATATTCCCATAGCTTACATTTAGTCAGATCATCTCAGACACCCAAATTCGGGGAAATAGCCATCATTTTTTGTGTGATTCAGTAACAGACATTTTATGGATATAGGTAATCAAACTTGTTATTTTTATGACACGCAAGCCACATTTTTTGTAGTTGGCATTTCTAAAAAGTAAATTGGAAAGATGCAAAGGTAAAATTTCTAGAAGCTTATCATACTATCTGGTGTATACATTCCAAAAATTGAAGGAGAAATTATTTCATTTTAAATCAGTGGTAAGATCTTGAGAATTACCCACTGTTGTACTTATTACACTAGTAAATGTTATTACAAGGGAAACAAGTACATTTAAAACATCTTTTACTTGTTTTTGTGGCTAAATCATGTTACAAACAAGGAAAGTGGAGATTTTTAAACTGTAGTTTCCAAATTTGAAAGTTTTCATCATGTCTTTGAGAAAACAGAATGCTCAGGTTTTTCTAGTTCATTCTTACTTTACTTTAATTGGCTTCCACAGAAAGCAGTCCTTGTTTAAACGAGTAAAAACGAAGGTTAGCTTCTTTAGTGACTGTTTTTAGTTGAAAGCTCACACGTTTGTGAGTTTTGTGAACAGGGTTTAGACTCACACTGTAAATCTTTTGATTTCCTGTTGAATCTTAGTATAATTTTTCTAATCTTTAAATTCTGATGTTTTGCTGATGGCTTTTCGATGCTATTTTATTGCAGGATGACGATGACTACTCATCATCTACAAGTTTGCTCGGTCAGAAGAAGCCAGGATACCATGCCCCTGTGGCATTGCTTAATGATATACCGCAGTCAACGGAACAGGTGACTTCTCTTCATTTTTCTTAAAACCAGCGTTTACTCGGCTACAGACAACGGTCTCAATTCCCATGGAAGCCCATATATTTGAAGAGTCAAGTTATTAGAATGTTTTGAGGAGAGTTGATTTGGGGAAAATTAGAAATAATACATACTAACTTCCTAAAATCCTGACCCAAGGATATTTTTCCATTGATTTTAGAGAAAGAGAGTGGAAGGGAGAAGAGACAGAGAGAGACATCAGTTGGTTGCCTCCTGCCTGTGCCCTGACTAGGCTAGGAATCCAGCCTGCAACTGAGGCACATGCCCTCGACCGGATAGAACCTGGGACCGTTTAGTCTGCAGGCTGACGCTTTATCCATTGAGCCAAGCCAGTCAGGGCAACACTTAGTCAATTTTATAAAGGTTTTATGAAGACTTGAACTATGGATGGGTATTTTTTTCATTTCTATATTATTTTCTCATGTTAACACTTATCCCTAAAGTTAAGCTATTTCTTTTATTAATAGGATTTATTAAACATTTTATGTGTCTTATAATGTTCTGATTTTTGTTTTAAGATGTTCTGTTTGGTTATTGCATAAAGCGGGTATTAAGTTGGGCGTCCCTCTTTTCAGTATGATCCATTTGCTGAGCACCGGCCTCCAAAGATTGCTGACCGGGAAGATGAGTACAAAAAGCACAGGCGGACCATGATCATCTCCCCAGAGCGGCTTGACCCTTTTGCAGACGGTAATTCTTTCCCACTTTGCTTTAGTATTCACAGACCTGCTTGTGTGAAGCTGTCTTTAGCCCTTTGATTTTTTTTGGCATGCTTATGAATTTGCTTTTCTTTTTTAAAACCCCCCTATTATAGATGTGTATAGATTTGGTTGAAGTCAAAGATGCCATATTCTTCATCTTTATAATACAAGTTTTCTTTCCAGGTAGAAGGACAAGGAAATAGTGAGCCAATGCCATAGAAACGCAAAGGGTTAAAGGTTTTTCTTTTACTTTTGTTTTGGGTACGCTTTCTATACTTGGAACGAATGTGTTTTTCTGGTCAGAATACTTTCAAATTCTTGAAAGTTTTCATTCCAAATTCCAGATTTTAGGATTGTTACTTTTGAGAAACTTTCTCACATTAGAGCTCCCCTCATATTTCTCTAAATATAGTTTAGTAAGTGCACCTCCTTTGCTTTAAGCATACTTACAGTGAAAACAAAAGTATGTATACAAAGGCTGGGATATTTTTAATAGCTGGAGTCTGTTTTGCTAATTGTAGCGTGCAGGTCAGCACCAGGGGCATAGTGAGCCTGATGGAAGCAAGCTTTCCTCAGGTGAGTTTCAAAATCAGCTCTAGGTGCCTGTTTCTTAAAATGAGATTCGGCTGCAGGTTTACAAATTAAATTAGACTTTCAGCCTGCATGAATTAGTAGGGATATTCTTTTTTTTTTTTTACTTGCTTAATTGTAATTGATTTAAACATGTATGTCAGAATTCACAGGCCCATACTAACTGTCCTTAATTTCTTTCCTACAGCAGTACTGCTATATGCCAGTCCTGTCTGCATTCTTAAGGGTGCAGTTCAACACATCCTCTCTAGATTATGGTGAAAAAGTATCCCAAAGGAAGTCTATCAGAGCTAGTGTCAGAAAGCATGACACTACCAATTGGGCATGATCTTCAGCATAGGAAATGTCTTAGGATTTTATTATCTTATTTTTCTTAAATTGTGATGCTATACTACCGTATAGCTAATTATCACATTTCTGAAACATAGTGTTCCTCTGTGAATCTTACTATATACTGTTCGGGCTTCTTTAAAATATGTTGAAGTTTGAAAAGCAAATATTGAAACTTGAACCAAGAGACTAACACATCTCTTTGTATGCCACTTCTCTTCTACGTGCATCGTAATAACTGGTAGAAAGTAATCTATACAAGTAATATATTTTCATTTGTAATCTGTACTTTCTAAGAAGACAGTGTTTCTGGGTCAACAAAACTTTAAAAAGCACGAAGCCCTTTTTAGTAACCTGACATGAGAATAAGATTATAGGTATATTTAAAAAAAACAGATTTTTCTAAACTATGACTGTGTTAGATATTTGTAGATAGGATTTTAACAGCTTGCAACAGGTAATGTTTTGAATATAAATATCTTTCCAAAGTGTTACTAATGGTAAAGAGATAATTTTCTAGGCTTCTATTCTGCCGCTTGAAGTCAGAACTGCTGATGGAGACAAAGGCACGAAAGTGTACGTATTCCGGATTAGCAACCCAGGACCCATCACTTCTGAAGACTAAACTGTGCTGTCATTTTGCTCTTATATGCATTAAAATACTTGTTTTAAACTGCTGTAGATGTTTGTGTTCAAACAGGTTAAATTGATCAGCAAACTCAATAAAAAGTAAGATGTATAATTATTAAAGTTTTCCATCAAAAAATAAATTAAATGACATGGAATAACATAATATTAGGGCAGGGCAGATAAATCAGTTGAACCTAATTATCGTTTATTTATTGTACTCTTGTCCTGTTGCTGTTCTTTTCTGCAGGAGGGAAGACCCCCGATCCTAAAATGAATGCTAGAACTTACATGGATGTAATGCGAGAGCAGCATTTGACTAAAGAAGAGGTATGAACCTGCTCTTTATTTTAATGCTGAAAGACTAGACATAAATCTGAGATTGAGAGACTTATTTGCTGAACACGTAATTCAGTAGTATTAACAAACGTAAAGTGGGGAACGAAGCTTACCCACAATTCTGCCACCTCCCACGTTAAGCTTTTTTTCCTAGTCCCTGGCCTCTTGGCCACATACAGACATGTTTCTTGTCGTGAGTGTGCCCGTGAGGACTGACAGCGTGTCCCTGAAGCCAGCGTGTAAGGAAAATGCCAGGTAGTTAAATCATTGACAAACCTGTTGGTTGGAGAATTCTGAAAATTCCTGCTAGCTTACAAAAATGGTTTCATTTTGTTTCAGTAGTTAGCCTCCATAACTTTATTATGAATGTATAATAAATTGTCTAAATTAAGTGAGTGATGGAACTTCACTTGAAAATCATAGGATAAATTGAATGCATTTGTTGGGATGTTATAATTTTTACGTAATTATAATAACATTTTAAAATTTTCACTTTTTACAATTTTTCTATTTTGTTAGATATTCTGCATTGCTGTTTATGAGTTTAAATAAAACTATTTTTCAGTGGAAGCATTTTAGTTCTCTACCATTGGCTGAAGGTCTGTTTCACTGCATGTAGAGTAGGGTGCTCTGTTCCAGATTCTGTGCGCGCTCATCTGTGTGCAGAGACATTGTCTGAAACTGGAGACACAGAGAGGGAAATAAGGAGCAGGACAGCCACTAGCATAGGAAGGAGAGTGAGTGAAGAGTAACGTGACCTTAAGTAGAAATGTTATCTGTGCTAATGATATAAAAATACATTGAAGTTGTTTTAAAGATACTCAGTGATTATTCAATGATTTTCAGAGAGAAATTAGGCAACAACTAGCAGAAAAAGCTAAAGCTGGAGAACTGAAAGTCGTCAATGGAGCAGCAGCGTCCCAGCCTCCCTCAAAACGAAAACGGCGTTGGGATCAAACGGCTGATCAGACTCCCGGCGCCACTCCCAAGAAGCTGTCAAGTTGGGATCAAGCAGAGGTGGTTACGTTGTATTTAATACTGTTGTAATTTTTCTCTCACGGGAAATGTATTGTCTGCTCTCATGACATAACAGAGTGGATGACTTAAAAAAGAAACATTTTCTTATAGTTCTGAAAGATCAGCTGAGATTTTGAACAAATTTTGTGCTTTACTCACCTAATGGAAAGTTTCTAACTCTGAGTAATATATAGAATCTTTTTAAAAGAAAAAATAATGAGTTTTAAATTTATTATGTTATTTATGCAAGTTTGCAAACAAAGCTAGCTAGAACTCAATGTTGGATAGAGCATCCAATTTTAAAACAAGTACATAAAAAGTATAGTACAAAACAAAAAATATTTGTCATTATTTAAATACAAATCACACTGAATAATCACCTAATGTGTGGCCACAATGTGGCATTACCTGAACTGTGCAGGCTCTTTTGCTATCATTTGCTTATCTCCTATCTTCCCTTACCTACTACTTAATCTCTATGTAAGTTGATTACTTAAATTCACTTCTTATTTTTTTTTCAGTGATCTTGCCAGCATCAGTCAGAGGAGTAATGCAAATGTGCTTGTAAATATAAATTAATCTAATTTTACATATATTTTTATTGATTTCAGGGAGGAAGGGAGAGGGAGAGACACATCACTGACAGAAAATTATTGGCTGCCTTCTGCACGCCCCCACTGAGGACAGAGCCTGCAACCTGGGCCTGTGCCCTTGATTGGACTCGAACCCGGGACCCTTCAGTCTGCAAACCAATGCTCTATCCAGTGATCAAACCAGCTAGGGCTATAAATCTTTATGGATTGAAATCGTGTTGCAATATTTAGTTATAATTACCCACGTGATCCAAAATGTTTTATATTAATTAAATATATAAACACAGGATGAAGGGAAACACGAAAGTGGTATTTCTTAGTGAGAATTCAATGGGTTTGAGAACTATTGATATAATACTGAAATTCTTTGGTTGCAGATCCAGCCAGAGAAACCTTTGTGCCTTTCCACAAGTCACGGAGCTAGTAATGACAAAACTAAAGATTCATGCTTAGAATGCAATGTTTTTAAAGCGAGGGCTTTCTTCACTGCCCCAAATTAAAACTTTAAATTGTGTTTGGTTGTAAACATATTTGCTAGAAAGTATGTATTATTTATTTTTCTTTTTTGAAAGTATGTATCTTTTAAACAGAACGATATTCTACTTTAACTTTTAATTATAGAGAATAGCCCTATCTAGTTTGGTTCAGTGGGTAGACCAAGCATGTCAAACTCAAAGGCTAACGGGCCAAATAAGATGTAAGTTTATGTGGACCGCAAAAAAACCCAAAAGCTTTAATTTTCATAGGAATGTAGGTTTATTTCCATAGAAACATGCTGAATACAAGGGGCTGAGATAAAATAGTCATCATTAACATGAAGTAATAGAACATTTTAATAAAAATATTTTTTGAACATCATCAGGCACTGAATAACTGCACAAGTTAATAAGCGGTAACACAAATATAAACCTATTTTTCTTGTTTTCCGAAAGTGAAATATTTTCTGTGTGCACAGCAGACAAGTCAGGCCCAGACTAATGGCGCGGCTGCTGAAATACTCGCTGTTAGTATTAATGGAGAGGGACGGTGTGCCTGTACGTAGGGGAAGCGAATGCAACGTGATTATAGTAATTGGTCATCAGCGAACATTGTAATAATTATGTATGACAGGATATTGTAAAAAATTAAGTTACGAAATTCTTATTAAAACGTTTCTCACATACCGTTAACATTGGCCGAGTCACAGAAATACTGTGGCCACATGCTTGACATACTTGGGATAGAGTGTCGGCCTGCAGACCGAAGGGTCCTGGGTTCGATTCCGGTCAGGGACGCATACCTTGGTTGCAGGATTCTCCCTGGCCCCAGGCCTTATTCTGGGCCCGTGCAGGAGGCAACCAATGGATGTGTTTCTGTCACATTGGTGTTTCTCTCTCACTCTCTAAAGAATGGTGGATACCTGGTCGGTTTTGCTCAGTGGACAGAGCCTCGGCCTGTGGCTCAGAGTGTCCCAGGTTCGATCCCGATCGGCATGTACCGTGGTTGCAGGCTCCTCAGCCACTGGCCCTGGTCAGAGGCGGCCAATCGATGAGTTTCACATCGATGTTTCGCTCTTGTCTTTCTCTGTCTTCCACTCTCCCTAAGAATCAATGGGAAAGTGTCCTCAGGTGAGGCTTAACAAAAATAATAAAAAACAAAAGATCACTGGAAAAATACCCTCTGGTGAGGATTAACAAAAAATAAAGACAAATGAATTTTATAATACAACATCTTATATATTGTATTGTGTTTACCACCCCAAATCAGGTCTCCTTTCATTGTCACATTTATCTCCTCTTTACCCTCTTCTTACCTTCCTTAGCCCCCTTTCCCTCTGGTAGTCATCATACTTGACCCAGCCCCCACTTCCCTCCCTGACAGCTGTCAGCCTGTCCTCAGTATCTGTGAGTCTGATTCTATTTTGTTCATTAGATTCCACATGTAAGTGAGACCACATTTAAACGTAACGGGTTTTTAGTGGCTTTTATGAGGGTGTGTGGGTGTGTGAAATAAAATGTTTTGTTCTGTTCAGACCCCTGGGCATACCCCTTCCTTAAGATGGGATGAGACACCAGGTCGGGCAAAGGGAAGCGAGACCCCGGGAGCAACCCCAGGCTCAAAAATATGGGACCCTACACCGAGCCACACCCCAGCGGGAGCTGCCACTCCCGGGCGAGGCGACACACCCGGCCACGCGACACCCGGCCACGGAGGCGCAACTTCCAGTGCCCGTAAAAACAGATGGGACGAGACCCCCAAGACAGAAAGAGGTACTTCACCGGAGCCCGGGCATTGCGTGGGTGAAATGTTGACTTGAGTGGTACATTTCTAGCTCCAGATGTGTTCTTTCTAATTCTGGTTAGACAAGCAAATGGCCTGCCGCTTTCGGGAGAGCGGCATAACGGAGCAGTGGGGCGAGTGGCAGGGTGGGGTAGAGGGGGTCAGTGCAGGGATAAAGGGACATATGTAATACTTTCAACAATAAATATTTTAAAAAGAACTGAATCACATGCCTAATTCTTTTCCTTTCTTGAGGATATTAAAATTTAAGAAAAACATTAGAAAGAAGTAAAGTTTGTAGTTCATAATCTCTTTATTGTGGTAAAGTATATATAACATGAAACTTAACATTTTAAGTGTACAATTAAGTGGCATTAAGTACATTAACAGTATTGTGCAACCATCACCAGTATTCATTTCTAGAACTTTCTCATCATCCCAAATTCTGTATCGATGAAGTAACTCCTTATTTTTGTCTCCTTAAACTCTATTCTACTTTCTCTTTTTATAAATTTGCCCAAATCTTATTTTTTTTATATTAACCACCTAAAGCTGTTTATGAGAGCCTGTGGCAAGTTAAGATTTTGTGTACATCTGCTGTATTAAAATTCATTTACACCCTGGCCGTTTTGGATCAATAGATAGTGTTGGCTTGTGGACTGAAGGGTCCTGGGTTCGATTCCGGTCAGGGCCACATGCCCAGGTTGCAGGCTTGATCCCCAGTTGGGGGCGTGCAGGAGGCAGCCAATCAGTGATCCTCATCATTGATGTTCCTCTCTCTCTCTCCCTCTCTTTTCCTCTCTGAAATCAATAAAAAATTTTTTAAAAAATATTTGCAGAGTATTTAATGATACGGAGAGAACTTGCCATGTAATGGAAGAAAGAAGCAGTGTGGAATTGTTCGTACAGAACAGGCTCAGCTGTCCGGGGAATGAAAAGTGATTCGGGACAGAGTGCCTGTCTCTGGTTGTGATGTTAAGGGTGGTTAAAGAAACACTAGTTTTCCACTCCTTAATGTCTGCTAGGTATTGTTTGTGTAGTCAGTGGAAAAGGAACAAAAAATAGTGAAATATTTAAATCTAAAATGGGCCTGCATTTTAGGAATATCCTGCTTTTGGAATTGGGCAGTTTGAGTATGTTAGCTGTTGGAGAATAAAAAGTAAATTTTTGACAGTGGTTAAAACTTTAGACATAGACACTTTTTAAATCTTTTTTTTTTTTTTTTTTAAGATACTCCTGGGCATGGAAGCGGATGGGCTGAGACGCCTCGAACAGATCGAGGTGGAGATTCAATTGGTGAAACACCCACTCCCGGCGCCAGTAAAAGGAAATCACGGTGGGATGAGACGCCAGCCAGTCAGATGGGGGGAAGCACTCCTGTCCTGACGCCTGGGAAAACGCCCATTGGCACACCAGCCATGAACATGGCTACCCCTACTCCAGGTAAAGACCCCAGCTGTCTCGCATCCCCAGGACCCACCGAGTGGTGACGTCGCACTGTGGGTCGTTACAGAGTCTGCTTCCCGCAGGGCACATCATGAGCATGACTCCGGAACAGCTTCAGGCCTGGCGCTGGGAGAGAGAAATTGACGAGAGAAATCGCCCCCTTTCCGATGAAGAATTAGATGCTATGTTTCCAGAAGGATATAAGGTAAATAACATGGAATATGAATGTGATGGTTTTTAGGATATGAAATAGGAATTTTCTTTTAAGTCTTTTTTTCAAGAAATTTACAAGTCAAGTTTGCACTGACCTTGTCTAAACTTATTAGTACCATTACATTCTTTTAGCTGTTTCCAAGTATACTTCAGTTCCAAAAAGTAATACGAGTGAAAATAAATTATATGGAACTTTTTATTATTTTGGAAGGTGAGAAATCTCATGGACTTCCAGCTCCATATACTTTGAGAAGTACTGCTTTGCGGGGATGGAATAGTTTGGTGCTTCCGTTTGTTAGTGATCCCAGGATTAAGCTCACATTGATTAGGATTTTTTAACTTAGTGCCTCACAAGATTTTGTGTGTTTAACGAGTTCATGGATTGCAGTGAACACGGAATATTCTCTCTACCATGGCAGTGTGACGTTCTAGTCCCTGGGCTCACAGATGACCATTTGCTGGTCTGAAGACAGCTGGTGCATGTACACGTTGTCATAACCAGGGCTGGCACCTACATCATTTGTGGCCTTTTCTGCCAGTGCCCATTGCTTTTTACCAGTTCTCATGTGTTTCCCCTGATTCGGTTTGTTTTAAGGTGTGTGTTACGTATTACGAATTTCTGCTTTATGACGGTCTGTAGGCTCCACACAGGCGGGGGCAGACACGTTCTGCGCCTGTGTTGACCGCCTGTGTTGTCAGTTGCAATTACTGATTTCCTTTACAGAAATAGGAGGGGATCCTCTTTAGTGAATCTTCAGTGAAATTTCTTTACTTATTCAAATGGTGTGCATTTCACAAGGCTTTGGGAAATGTTTTTAGTTTGCATGCATTGATTTCTATACAGCAACTTAAATATTTAAGACTTGATTTTTGGTGTGATGGTTTTTATTTTATTAAAACCAACATGTTTATGTATGTTGATGTTTGAAAGTGATCAGAATTTTATAATATGCTTCATTTTCCTAAATTTCCCACTGTCCTAATATCCTTAAGTTTTATTAACAGGTGAGAATTATGAATATTTGTCATATATATTTTTAACTTATAATCAAGATAGAAAATTGGGATCGATAATAGTAATTTTTAACTCCAAGCAAAAAGCTTCCTAGCTAGTAAACTGTAAAATATTTTTTAAGTGCCAATGTTGTTGTTCATTACATTCATCTTCAGTTTGTCAAGAAAACCCTAAACTGTCTTTTTAACTATCTTAGGTACTTCCTCCTCCAGCTGGTTATGTTCCCATTCGAACTCCAGCGCGAAAGCTCACAGCCACCCCAACCCCTTTGGGTGGCATGACTGGTTTCCACATGCAGACCGAAGACAGAACTATGAAAAGTGTCAACGACCAACCATCTGGAAATCTGCCCTTTTTAAAACCTGATGATATTCAGTACTTTGATAAACTTTTGGTAAGTGGTACTAGTAGAAATAAAATAATGCCTTTAGGGATTTCAAATCATAATGAGCCAGTCCACCTTTAAATTATTTTCTTTTTATTGTATTAGGTTGATGTTGATGAATCAACACTTAGTCCAGAAGAACAAAAAGAGAGAAAAATAATGAAACTGCTTTTAAAAATTAAGAATGGTACACCTCCAATGAGAAAGGTAAGTGCCAATTCATTAAGTTATTATCTGAATTATAAGTTTATGTTTAGAAACGTATTAACCTCTTCAGCTTTACAGTGGGCATAGAATGAGTGAAATAAAGGTATATAATAAGAAGGACCTGGCTTTTTAATCGAGGAATTTCATGCTAATAAGAGATATTGAAAAAGATTCTCTTTTTTTATCCTCAAGGCATTTAAAACATGCTGAAGACTAAAGGAAATTAGTGGGGTTATGTGAGGAGTCGTAATAGTGTCCTGAATGGCTTGAAGATGGGCAATCTTTTATGGAGACATTAAGGGATTTTATTCTGTACCCTTTATTAACTGAAACATTAAATTTCTGTCAGAGGAATTCACACTTCAGAATAATTTTGATGGGAATGAATTTAAGCTACTCTGTGTAAAATGCCTGTAAAGATTAAGTTACAGACAATTGCGGGTTAATTGGTTTGTCCAGAACGTTTGGTTACAAAGAAGCCCCTTATTCTTTCCCCCCAGGCTGCGTTGCGTCAGATCACCGATAAAGCTCGTGAGTTTGGAGCGGGCCCCTTGTTCAATCAGATCCTCCCTCTGCTGATGTCCCCTACGCTTGAAGACCAAGAGCGCCATTTACTTGTCAAAGTTATTGATAGAATATTGTACAAGCTGGATGACTTAGTTCGGCCGTATGTGCATAAGGTTTGTTATTCTCGAGTAGTGTTTCTAGTGGTTTGATTTTTTTTAATAGGAAAGGGATTAATGAAATTTTTTACCAACTTATGTGTATTTGTACAATTTAAAATTTCTTTACAAAGCAGTAGCTAATGTGATGCATTCACAATAAAAAGGGAAATTTTACTGGCTTGCAAGACAGTTCTCAATGTTCAATTTACATGTCTTCCCAGACATTTTCTTTTTTTTTTTTTTTTAATATATTTTATTGATTTTTTTACAGAGCGGAAGGGAGAGGGATAGAAAGTCAGGAACATCGATCAGCTGCCTCTTGCACGCCCCCCACTGGGGATGTGCCCGCAGCCAAGGCACATGCCCTTGCCGGAATCGAACCCGGGACCCTTCAGTCCGCAGGCCGACGCTCTATCCACTGAGCCAAACCGGTCTCGGCATCCCAGACATTTTCCTTTTCACAAGCATGCATCACACATAAAAATATGTGTACAGATAGATGCAACATTTTGCCCTCTTTATTAAAATGGGTTTGTGTTGCTACTCATTTTTTTCATTTGCTTGATTGATATTGGATTGGGATGAGAAAGTTTTGTTTCTACAGCGTTGCTTTTAGTGGTAGCCACTTGCTTTTGCTTGTGGCAGTTACGGATTAGAGTTCTGAACTGCAGCCCGGCCCGGGGCTCAGTGACAGAGCAGTGGCCCATGCTGAGGGGGTCACAGTCATCGCCCCCAGTGGGGGGCGTGCGGCCGATCAGTGATTCTCATGGATGTTTCTGCCGCTCCTCCTCCCCTCCTCTCTCTGACATCAGTAGAATTAAAAAGTGCAGATGTATGGTGTGGTTTTTTTTAAAACAAACAAACAAAACACAAATATTCTAGTAAAACGAGCTTTGTATACTTGTGTTTTTAGATGACATAAATGACACGTTTTAGTAAATTTTCCTAAATGTACTTAATTCTATTACAAGCATGGCATTGGTAATTGGTGTGGAGACTCAGCAGCTCCTTCTCTTTTTCAGATCCTTGTGGTCATTGAACCATTGCTGATTGATGAAGATTACTATGCTAGAGTGGAAGGCCGAGAGATTATTTCTAATTTGGCAAAGGTATCTGCATTATATTTCTGGAGAAGAAAGTTTTGTATCTGTTGATGGGACTACTTGATTTGCAAAGAAATGGTTGAGGGTTAATGTTATCAACTCCTGACTATTTTTTTTTTTTTTAACACCTTGCAGGCTGCTGGTCTGGCCACGATGATTTCTACCATGAGGCCCGACATAGACAACATGGACGAGTATGTTCGGAACACAACAGCTAGGGCGTTTGCCGTTGTCGCCTCTGCCCTGGGCATTCCCTCACTCTTGCCCTTCTTGAAAGCCGTGTGCAAGAGCAAGAAGTCCTGGCAAGCAAGGCACACTGGCATTAAGATTGTGCAGCAGATAGCTATTCTTATGGGCTGCGCCATCTTGCCACATCTGAGAAGTTTAGTTGAAATCATTGAACATGGTAAGTGGTTATTTATAAGACAGCTGTCCTGAATTTGGATTCCTGATTTGGATTGTTAATGGAAGAGCTTTAACTGCATCAACACCATAAAGGTTACAATGGGATTTATAATATCTGCTAATAGGCTGCAGTTTATTATGGCTTTTGCCCTATTTTATCTACTGTGAACAGATTCTGCAGTTAGATCGTACTGCTAGATTATGTGGAAATTAAGTGTTGTCGTTGTTCAGTTCAAACATGTATTTGGTTTTATAGGTCTTGTGGATGAGCAGCAGAAAGTTCGGACCATTAGTGCTTTGGCCATTGCTGCCTTGGCTGAAGCAGCAACGCCTTACGGCATCGAGTCTTTTGATTCCGTGCTAAAGCCTCTGTGGAAGGGTATCCGCCAGCACAGAGGGAAGGTAGGCCCGCCAGTTAGGGTTCTTTTTCCCGCTCACTGAAGCTAAGGCACCTTAAATCCGATGTACTAAGCACATCCATGTTTATTTTAAATAGGGTCTGGCTGCCTTCTTAAAGGCTATTGGCTATCTTATTCCTCTCATGGACGCAGAATATGCCAACTACTATACCAGAGAAGTGATGCTGATCCTTATTCGAGAATTCCAGTCTCCTGATGAAGAAATGAAGAAAATTGTGCTGAAGGTAATTGTCCCAAATTGTTGATCCAGATTTGTTCATCTAAGTTGGGTGTGTTTTATGGTTCAAAGAGACTTTTAAAGCCGTTTTTAAAAAACTTAACAAATTAAACCAGGACTGTGTTTACAGTTATTTTTTACCTTTTAGGTGGTAAAGCAGTGCTGTGGAACAGATGGTGTAGAAGCAAACTACATTAAAACAGAGATTCTCCCTCCCTTTTTTAAACACTTCTGGCAACACAGAATGGCTTTAGATAGAAGAAATTACCGACAAGTAAGCTTTGATTATAAGAAAAAAATTAAAATCCTTTCAACTAACTTAATACTTTACTTTAGATGCATGTTACATATTACTTTTTGCCCTGATTACTTCATAGTTTGTGCTTGATTGTGAAAGGAGATGGGTTTTAGTCATATTGATTGTGCCTGCTAGTGTACATAACCCAGCTATGAATTGATGTCTTTGTCTAGTTAACGAAATGTTTGGTCTGGCTGGGGGAAGCAATGTAATCTCACCTTAAATGGCCTTCACTTACACGCAAGTGTAAATTAAGTTTTAGAAATAGAAGTTGATTGTTCTCAGCATGCTCACTAGATGAATAGTATTTTTAGAATTTTTGCTTTTCATGTTGTCTGTTTCCTTTGAAGAACAATAAATTCAATGTCTCTCTCCCACCCCCCATTCAGTTAGTTGATACTACTGTGGAGTTGGCTAACAAAGTGGGAGCAGCAGAAATTATATCCAGGATCGTGGATGATCTGAAAGATGAAGCTGAACAGTATAGAAAAATGGTGATGGAAACTATTGAGAAGATTATGGGCAACTTGGGAGCAGCAGATATTGATCACAAACTTGAAGAACAACTGATTGATGGCATTCTTTATGCTTTTCAAGAACAGACTACAGAGGTAATGATACTACTTAGGACAAGTTGCCACTGACTTTCATACAAAAAAACACACAAAAAACAAAACATGATGTTTGCCAGGACAGAACTAAAGAGTAATTGAATTTGAAATAATTTTTAAGTGTTCATGTTCTCTTTCAGTCAGCTATATGAGGACACTCTACCTCAAATTTTTAGATTTCATTTTGCTTATTTTTTTGTTTTCTTTCTTTTGTTAGGACTCGGTAATGTTGAACGGGTTTGGCACAGTGGTCAATGCTCTTGGCAAACGGGTGAAACCTTACTTGCCTCAGATCTGTGGTACAGTTTTGTGGCGTTTAAATAACAAGTCTGCAAAAGTTCGGCAACAGGCCGCCGACTTGATCTCTCGAACTGCTGTTGTTATGAAGACTTGCCAAGAGGTAAATTTCAATGCCAGATTCTTATTTCCTCACCGTCTAGTTCAATGTGAACAGCAACCTTTTAACATTGTTTTCTTCGTTACAGGAAAAATTGATGGGGCACTTGGGTGTTGTTTTGTATGAGTACTTGGGGGAAGAGTACCCTGAGGTGCTGGGCAGCATTCTTGGAGCCCTGAAGGCCATTGTAAATGTAATAGGTATGGAATTTGCTGATCATGTAAGAATTTTCTTGTTTTGGTTTTTAACTTTATTGATTTTTTAAAGTAAATTATAGAATCATACTTGGGGGTGGAGTAATGATTTCAGGCACCTTTTTTTTTAAAGTACTTCAAAATTATAGTTAAGTCAGGGGTGATGTCACAAAAGTCTTATCTCCCAAACCCATTTCTATTTTACTTAGAAAAGCGGGCAAGCTTAAGACCTGCAGGAGAGGTGGGAGTAGTCACAGCTCAAAAAGTGTCTTGCCTGAAATATATTTGGGAGCAGGAGGACAACGCTGAAGTTTTAATTTTTGGACAAAGTATATATCTGTTCAACCTTAAATTAATAAGTGCTGATGGCAGGTTTTTCTGTTTTCTTTCACGTGTTAGGAACATAACCAGGGAGAAAGTGAATTGTTCAAGTAGTTTATCTTATTCTTATTTATATCCAGTTCTTTAAAACTATCCATCAGTTTTCTAACCCAAATTAAAAACAAGTATATTACATTTACTTTGGGGCATTTTACTTTTTTTTAGTTCAATATGATGAAATAAATGGTCTTTTGTGTTTAATCCTTCATTGTAATCGAATATGACTATTGCAGAAGTAAGTTCTGTGGGGCATAAAGACCCTAGCAGAAGGTTACTATTGCTGGCTGTGACAGCCACCGTTTCCTTTTAGGAAGGGGTTTCTATGCAACATAGGACATCTTTCAACTATTGCACTTACATACAATCCCCAGTTCAGACCTGTCCTATACTTACAGGCAGCTACTTGGCCCAAAATCAGTCCCTGGGCCACTTATGGGGCTCAGGTTTGCAGGGAGTTTTAACCACATTGTAGGTAAGGGAAACGGGAAAGGCAACGGAGAGAGAATCAGAGCGAGCAGTTTTAGTTAAAACAGGAGCCCTTGCCAGCTGCCTCCTTTTTTCTCTCTTCGTAGGTGTAAATGCCACCCAAGTATGCCCTGCACTGCAGGGAGACTGGAGATCTGTTTGTTTTGCAGTTACAGGGTAAGGGGCCCCTTTCTGGAAAATTTTGCTTTAATTTACATGTCTACTTCTGGCTTACATTGTGTATGGCCGGAACATGAGCTGTCCCCATATTTAAATGTCAGTGGACAGAATACATTTCAGAACCTAATAAACACTTTTTTTATTGTTGAATATCCATCATTCTTTAAATCACGTCACTAATTTCTTTGATTTCTATGCATAACCAGAAATTGTTAATAAAGAGTTAATGACAGTTCCAAGTCTGGTCAGAATCTGGGCCTTTTTCTTTTCATAGGCAGCTGTAAGTTTATATTTATGCCTAGTCACATGTATTATATTGCTAAGTAAAAGGTAAAATGAACAGAGATTGTGGTTCAAATGTTAACTGACAGTATGTTGGCTCTGCTAAATAGGTATGCATAAGATGACTCCACCAATTAAAGATCTGCTGCCTAGACTCACTCCCATCTTAAAGAACAGGCATGAAAAAGTACAGGAGAATTGTATTGATCTTGTTGGGCGTATTGCTGACAGGTAAGAGATTAAACATTTTCATAGGCATTATTGGTTTTCATATTTAAACACTTTAGTTACTTTGCAAGTTTGCGTAACATTGATAATGAAAGTACATATGGTTTGGTTATCAGTATTAATATTTTCAGTGAAATTTCAATTTAGATGGTACTGGGGGGTTAACAATTTAGTTTTAAAATTAAATAATCCTCTGAAGAGTAATAATTTTTTATTTAATGCTTAAAGTGAGTTGGTAATTGTGTTTTGAGAATTGGATTTGTAAATTTACCTTTTAAGGCTTACTGTCACAAAAATTTAACTTTTTTTTTAAGGGGAGCTGAGTATGTGTCAGCGAGGGAGTGGATGAGGATTTGCTTTGAGCTTTTGGAACTCTTAAAAGCTCACAAAAAAGCTATTCGTAGAGCCACAGTCAACACGTTTGGTTATATTGCAAAGGCCATCGGGTGAGTACTCCTTATTTCCATATATATGTACACACATATATTTTCAATCCTCACACAGGATATTTTTCTACATGTTTTTAGAGAGAGAGTGAAAGGGAAGGAGGAGTGGGGAAACAGAAAGGAAAACATCAGTGTGAGAGGGACACATAGTTGGTTGCCTCCCGCACAGCCCTGGCTCAGGGCCGGAATCGAACCCTCGACCCTTCGGTCTGTGGGCCCACACTCTAACCGTTGAGCAAAACCAGCCAGGGCATCCATATATGTATGTATGTATGTATGTATGTATGCATTTTGCAGTAAACCTCGTGATGTTGAAAAAAATGCTTCTATTTCTGCAGAAGTTTCTTTTAAGGCATAATGTGAGTAAGCAGCTGTGAAAGTACTTCATTTAACCGCTAACCTTAGTTACTGAAATTTTAAGTTGAGTTAAAACAGGTGGGAGGTTTTTGAATTTCATTTAATCAGTTATTTTCAGAGAGGGAAACTACAACTCTAATTTCAAATTCTTGTTGGTGCTTTTTTGGATAATGCTTGAAATATTAAAGGCCCATTCTTAATTTAAAAATCAGTATGATTCAGGGCTTATGTTAGTGTTTTTAAAATATCTTTAAAAATTAATCCACAGACAACTGAATTATAGCTATTTTATTAATAAATCTAAGGTTATTTGCTTCCATTTTTGTCAGAACCAAACTACAGTCACTGGAGAAAAATGAGGTACTACATGTACGTTGTGGCTTGTTAGTCGCAGAAAATATTTTCAAGCAATAAAACAGCTAAAGTAATAAAACAGCTAAAGTCGTATGAATTAGATGAAGTCTTCCACCACCCCCTTTGGCATCAGTGTGTTTACTTAGCGTTAATGTAGTCCAGAAATTCGCAGTGAACACCTGTTGCGCTAATGTTTAGCCTCTGCATCCCCTTAACACGCTCTGCTTTCTGTCCGGAAGACAAAACAGGCTGGGCGCCTACCGAGTTGAGTTTGTGGTAGGATGGTGTTTACAGAAGGAGGATATTGTAGTAAGTGTTTGGGAGGGAGTGTGTGTCGTGGCCTGGGGGAGCTCACTTTGGGCAGTACTGTGAGGTTGCCTTACTCCAGTGGCTCTGGTCTGAACGAACACTCTAATAAACAATCTGAACATTTAATTAAATTTTTTTATGTTTTAAGAAATTTGCTAAAGACTCAAAATTACATTTGAAAGTGAATACATTTGAATTTTTAAAATGGGACATTTAAATTTAAATGAAGTTCTTAAGTAGAAACAATGCCAGTGACATTTATTTAATTAATATATATATATTATTGTTTAAAGTATTATAAATAGTAGTACATATGTTTCCCCCCCCCCCCCTTGACCTCCCCCTGGCCTCCCCTACCCCCCAGCACATGCCCTCATGCGCCCCCCCCCATCTTGTATCCATTGGTTATGCTCATATGCATGCGTACAAGTCCTTTGGTTGATCTCTTACAGCCCCTGCCCCCCACCCTCCCCTGCCTTCCCGCTGTAGTTTGACAGTCTATTCAGTGCTTCTTTGCCTAATGCCAGTGACTTTTAAAGTATTGTATTTTATTATAAAATTACTAAGTTCCCAGTGATTACTTACCGTAGTTTCATTTCGTTGCATTTTTCTTCTCCCTCTGAAAAAAAGTTTTGACCTGTGATCTAACATTTGCCGACTTGTTTTTTTCAGCCCTCACGATGTGTTGGCTACACTTTTGAACAACCTCAAAGTCCAGGAAAGGCAGAACAGAGTCTGCACCACTGTAGCCATAGCCATTGTCGCTGAGACGTGCTCGCCCTTCACAGTGCTCCCTGCCTTAATGAATGAGTACAGAGTCCCTGAGCTCAATGTTCAAAACGGAGTGTTAAAGTCACTCTCCTTCTTGTTCGAGTACATCGGTGAAATGGGAAAGGACTACATTTACGCTGTGACGCCGTTACTTGAAGATGCTCTAATGGACAGGTAAGTGACTTGAATGAAGTGCAAGAAAATAGTTATAATTCTTGGCTGTATTTTAGAATTTATGCAGATAATTATTATGTGACCTGTTTGTTATGATGTAGTTAAGGGGGAATGCTTCCCTGAATAAACTATAATTATGACTATTTTCTTCAAGTAATATAAGTGCCACAAGGGCCCCCTTCCTTTTCATACGTTAGACTAAATACATTTTGAAAACCAGCAATTGATCAGCTTTTGTTTTAAAAATTAACTAGTATAATAACTAGAGGAGGAGGAGCAAGGCCTTATTGGCGAGGCAGAGACCTGATCTTTTTAGCTTTAGTTAGTGCAGATGAAGCAAAGGTTTCTGTTAGGCCAGGGCCACACTGCTCCCATGGTGTGCCCCAAATTACTCAGATGGTGACGCTGATACACTGCTGCTTCCTGGTACCTTTAATCATCTAGGACTGACTTAGTTTTTAAACACAAAATGACATGTAAGGGAAAGTTTAAGGTCTTAAATAGTAAGGGACTGTTTCGTTGCCAGTATTTTCCAGGAAAAATAAGTTACTCAAATCAGAGCTCATTCATTTAGTTACTTGTTTACAAATTCAAGTTACTCATTAATGATCTTACGAGAGGGAGACTTAATAGACTCAGTAAGTCAGGGTACCACAGGTAACTTGTGAGGCCTGAGGACAGAATAAGAATCATGTTATTTATAAGCCTGCTCAGCTGGAGCTAGTAAAGTTAGGAGTAAATCATACTTCCTCCGTATTCTTCAGTGAGATGAGTCTGCACAGCAGAGCGCAGTCACTGGTGTGTGACTCAGGTTAGAAATCATGTGGAAGAGCGACAAAGCTGCAGAAAACTAAGTGAACAGGAAAACATTTTAGTTGGGGAATCTATTAATGAGGAGTGCTGCCTGGCTGTGTGTGAAGGTTAATGTATTAAACATGAGAGGCCCGGTGCATGAAATTCTTACACTGGGGGGGGGGGGGTCTCCAGCCCTCTCAGTGCGGGGGCCCCTCGCTTGATTGTCCAAAGGGGTGAGGCCCCGTTGACCCATCCAGAGCTCCTCGATGGATTGGCCAAAAGAATATTTTATTGATTTTTTTTTTACAGAGAGGAAGGGAGAGGGACAGAGTTAGAAACATCGATGAGAGAAACGTCAATCAGCTGCCTCCTGCATTCCCTCTACTGGGGATGTGCCTGCAACCAAGGTACATGCTCTTGACCAGAATCGAACCTGGGACCGAGCAGTTAGGGTCGAGGCTTTTAGTAGTAAGATCATTATAGTAAACTCGGTTCCCGATTGCGTAAAATCTGTGCAACGGTAGGCCCTCCTTTCCCCGGCTGCTGGCACCTGGGACCCGGGTTTCCCTCCCAGAGGGAGGCCTGCTCACCTGCCACAGCCTGCCAGTCAGTTCCAGCCACAGAAGCTTGCCTCAGCCCTCACAGCTCTAGCTTCGTCTAGAAGGTTGTCCAGAAGGACGTCTGGTCTAATTAACATATTATGTTTTTATTATTATAGAATAAAAGAAATAAGGATACTAGCAAAGGTCAAATATTTTTCCCCCTAGCCTATCTAATAAAAGTAATATGCAAATTTGACCGCACCATTACCATGCCCATAGCCTCGCCCACTAGCCAATCAAGAGCAGATTATGCAAATAAACCCTAACCAAGATGGCTACCGCCACTGAGAGCAGGAGGAAGGCCAAGGCCTGCTGTTGCCTACTTAAGCCTCCACTCAATGTTACAAAGTTTCAATTATAAAAGATACAGAAATGGTAGCAGCCACTGAGCTGGAGAGAACAGAGGCTTGGGTTTCCCTGGTAACGGAGGAAGCCAAGCTTTCAGCCTGCTGAGGCCTAGGCTACAAAGTTTCAAACAAATGGCTGCTGCCCCTGAGCTAGCAGAGGGCTTGGCTCTGCTATAGGCTATAAAGTTTCTTTTCTTTCTTTCTCTTTTTTATTTACAATATAACTTATATTTAATAGTAGTACATATGTTTTCCTTGTATCCTCCCCTCAGCCGCCCCACCCCCCAGCACATGTCCTCACCTGCCCCCCTCCCCACCCCAGTGTCTTTCATTCATTGGTTATGCTCATATGCATGCATACAAGTCCTTCAGTTGATCACCCCAGCCTTCCCCCTGTAGCTTGACAGCCTGTTCAAGGCCACCCTGCCTCTATATCAATCACTCCCCACTGTTTCTTTTCTTCAAAAATATCTTGCCTCTGCATACCAGAAACAACTTATAAGAACAAAAAATGTTTGAGTGTCAGTTTCAATGTCCAACTGTTCTGAGTCCCAGTTTCAATGTCAAATAGTTCTTCATGTGTCCATGTCAGCAATGGTATCCAGATGGTGGACACAAGGCTACAAAGTTTCAATTGTAGACATAGATTAACCCCAGATTCCACAGCCTCTGCTTGGGTCGCTGGGGGTGTGTGGCTGGCCTCCAAACCTCCACAGGCCCCTCGCCCAGGCTGCCCCTCACCCTAAGGGAACCTTCACCCTGATTTGGGACACTCTTCAGGGCAAACCAGCTGGCCCCCACCCATGCACCAGGCCTCTATCCAATCTAATAAAAGAGTAATTTGCAGATTGACCATTATTCCAACACACAAGAGGGCTTTCCCCATGTGGTCAAAGATCCTGCCCCCATGTGGACACAAGATGGCCATCACAACATGGTCAGCAGGGGAGGGCCGTTGGATGTTCCAGGCCCTGCAAGGGAGGGCAGTTGTTGGTGATCAAGCCAGCAGGGGAGGGCAATTGGGAGGGACCAGGCCTGCAAGGGAGGGCAGTTGGGGGTTATCAAGCATGCAAGGGAGTGCAGTTAGGGGTGACCAGGCTGGCAGAGGAGGGAAGCTGGGAGCAAACAGGCTGGCAGGGGAGCAGTTAGACATCAATTAGGCTGTCAGGGTAGTGGTTAGCAGGTGATCAGGCTGGCAGGCAGAAAGCGGTTAGGGGCAATCAGGGAGGCAGGCAGGTGAACAGTTTAGAGCCAGCAGTCCTGGGTTGTGAGAAGGATGCCTAATAGGATTGGGCCTAAACGGGCAGTCAGACATCCCTCAAGGGGGTCCCAGATTGGAGAGGGTGCAGGCTGAGCTAAGGGACATCCCCTGCCCCTCTGTGCACGAATTTCATGCACCGGGCCTCTAGCCTTTACTACCTTCGAGGGCAAAGAGCATGAACTCATTTTTAATGTCCCAGTATTCTGCCGTTCTGTTGATTTGCATATTAGGCTTTTATATAGCATTTTAAATCTTTACCTGAAGGTATTTTTTCCATTGATTTTGAGAGAGGGAGAGACAGAAATACCGATGTGAGAGAAACATCGATAGGTTGCCTCCAGCACGCTCCCTGACCAGGGCCCAGTTGGGGAGGAATATCCAACTGAGATATGTGCCCCTGACTGGAATCGAACTCGGGCCCTTCAGTCTGCAGGCCCACACTAGTCACTGGGCCAAACAGCCAGGGCACCAAATTGCGTTCTTGAATGAAACTTAAAACATGAGGTCAGGGATTTGATTTTAATTTTGTTACCTATTTTATCCCAATATTGAATTACTTTTAAAGATTTTCCATTTATAGAGTATAGGATGAGCTATTACTGTTACTCATTTAGTAGCCTACTAAAATGTACACTGCACAAGGCTCTCATAGTCTTCATCTTTTCAAAGGTGTGTTAGAAAATGACAGCTTATTTTTTAGCCTTGGTGAGATTTGGATTTTCAGAGGTTCTCACGTAGAACCATGGGTCACCCGGAAAGTTTTCCGTGTCAATGTCAGGTGTGAGGAGACTCTTCCATGCACTGAACTTCAGTTACCGTATTTCCTGGCGTGCGAGATACTTTTAACTCCGGAAAACCTTCTCAAAAGTCGGGGATCGTCTTACACGCCGGGTGTAAAAATACTGTAACTTGCAGTTATGATGGACGCTGCTAACTCGCCAGGGACTTGCCCGGCACTTGCTCTCTCTTTATTGTTTGTTATCTTCCTCCCGTCATCCTCAGTCCCAGTCTTACACGCCGGAAAACACGGTAGCTTCTAATGGGCTGGTGAATACTTCAGTGAAACGAAGACTGTCTAACAAAGAGCCTTTTCCGTTGCAGAGACCTTGTCCACAGACAGACGGCCAGTGCGGTGGTGCAGCACATGTCCCTGGGGGTGTACGGGTTCGGTTGTGAAGACTCGCTCAATCACTTGTTGAACTATGTCTGGCCCAATGTGTTTGAGACGTCTCCCCACGTGATCCAGGCAGTCATGGGAGCCCTGGAGGGCTTGCGAGTTGCTATTGGACCATGCAGAATGCTGCAGTACTGTTTACAGGTGGGTGAAAGACTTTGAAGAGATTAGTGAAAAAAGTAATTTAGTTAAGCCACTGTTCCTAATTTTCAATAGGGGAGACTGTGCCAAATGGGACAACAGTGCTGGGGAAGGGGGAATTAGATTTTTGTCTGTTCACTGCGGTTTTGTGCAGTTCTGTCTTAAAGGGAAATGTTTGGGATCATGTATTTATGGTTTGTTGTGTTAAGGTTGAAAGTGGAAATAACGCATCTTTAATGATCCTAGGGCTTGTTTCACCCGGCTCGGAAGGTCAGAGACGTGTATTGGAAAATCTACAACTCCATCTACATCGGCTCCCAGGACGCCCTCATAGCACATTACCCACGAATCTACAATGACGATAAGAACACCTATATTCGTTATGAACTTGACTATATCTTATAATTTTGTTGTTTATTTCGTGTTTAATGCACAGCTGTTTCACACCTTATACTTGCTTTGACTTGGTGATGTACACTTGTAAACATTGCAGATGAGCATAAAACTGGTCCTAGAGGAAGAGCTAGACATCCAGTAGCATGATTTTTAAATAACCTGTCTTTGTTGTTGATGTTACCCAGTAAATGCCAGTAGTGACCAAGAACACAGGGACTATACACGCTATTCTGGAGGGATTTCATTTTTAATCCATCTTTATGAAGATTTAGAGTGCATTCCTTGTGTTGAAAGGGAATGTTTAATTGAGAAATAAAACATTTGTGTACAAAATGCTAACTTGTGTGTGTTTTTTGAACATGACTTGTAAAATGCGGGAACTTTGATAAAGTACTGGTTTGTGAAGCATAAATGGCTTAATTTCATTTCTGTCACCTGGTTTATAGAAAGTAGAGGAATATGAACTCTATAAAGTGAAACGGCGTCTTTGTCAGATGTTACTGTTCTGTTGATGATGACCATGAGAAGAGTAGCTATTGGGGTGTCCATCTCAAATTGGCACAACTGTTCCATCACCATAGGACATAGATCACCTTTGCTGAACTGTCTTGAATATTATTATTTTGCACTTACATAGCGCCTTTCATCTCTTGGATTCTCAAAATGCTTTATGAACACGTTTGAGGAAAGTGATTCAGGTCATGTCCAACTGTTGATGATCTGTGTTTAGGAAGTGGAGAGGGTACCTTTTAAAACTGCTTTCTGGCTATTCAGAGAGAGGCTACCCTAGGGAATGCTACCGGCATAAGCCAGTCTTTGGGCTCTTTCCCGTGTCGTAAGCCACTGCTCAACGATGTGTTCAGTAACTACCTGCTGAGCCCCTGCCGTGTACCAGCCACTGTGCTTAGTGTGGGGGATGCAGAGGTGCCTCTGACCTGCCCCGGCCCTGGATGCGGTATAACGGGGAGGGGAGAGACATCCCCGTACGTGTTACCTATTCTGTGCCGTGGTACACAATTGCAGCAGCTGAAATGTCTGTCTGCTTAGTTTTGCATTTAGTAATTAGATAAATTGGTGTATAGGGGTCAAGCATAAACTGAAATGCCATTAAGGTCTAGAGGAACCAAGCATTTAGGCAATAATTAGTGTTTTTTGACAAGTTTTTTAGCTTTTCCTAATTTCCTGGCTTTAGTCGTTACTACCCATGGCTGTTCTGTTTTGTCTCTATGATAGCCCTTCTGCGAACTCTTAAGGGGGACTAAGATTCTGCAGCAGCGCATGCGTAGGAGACTGCCACTGTAAGTAACATCACCCGGGACTAGGCGGTTGGTTCCTTGACCTGCTAACACCCAGGACCCCTGCTCTGAAGGCTTCCACGAGAAACAGCTGGTAATTGGCTGACTTACAAAGTCAACACTGAGCCTTAGTTGACTCCCCAGGAAGAATTTGTAACTTTTTAGGTTCCTGGGAGAAAATGACTTTGTGACGACAGGTCAGTATGTACAAAGTCATAATGTCCAAAACCATTTTTCTAAGAAGTTTTTGCAACTTGAAACCTTGCTGTTCCCTAGTTTCTGACAGACGGCCTTCAGAAACTAGTGATGGTGACAAGGAGAGAGCACCGACTTCCCAGCCAAAACCAGGTTTTAGGTCAGCTTTGGGGGAGCCCAGTTACATTCTCACTTCAGGTACTCCGGTAACTTCAGTTTGCTGGGCCCGCGTTTTTATGGAAAATATCGATGCTTTGCAGATACTTTGCTGTGGAGCAAGAGAGACTACCAGCTACCTTAAGTGACTTTCTACTGATGCAAATAGTTTGAGGTCAGAGATGAAGGAAATGCAGAAGGCTGTGACCTTCATAGTTGGGACCAAATAGAGGCTCACAGATACTGCATTATTGTATATGCTTGGTGAGTAACGGAAGCATTTTGTGATACGTGAAAGACGCTATGTGAAGTTTAACTATCTTTCTGAAACTTCCTTTCGCACTTTCTTTTGGGGTGTCTTAAAGCCAAACTTAAACAGGAAGAAATTCATGTTCTTAAGGGAGCCGGGGGCGGGTCTTCCTGTGGGCTTCTGTTGGTTTTTCTGTAGGCCCTCTAATGGAATTGGTCTCTTTTTCTGTTCAGTTTTTTTCATACTGTATTTTTAAAATTTGTTGTATGGTGCCATGTGAGCATCACGTACCACCAAATGAATAAACTTATTATTATATCTAAAGTCTTTAGACCAGTTTGTGATTGTAGTTGGCTCTGTGACTGTCGTACTACACGTTGTCCTACACTCTGTTGTGGTTGTGCCATTTTAATAATACCTCTTTGGGTGGTTTTTCCAAACAAGCGAACTTAGTGTTAGAAAACCAAGTAAGAAACTGAAAAAATTGCAGCCATACACGTTTCTAATGCCTTTTAAATCCCAAAAGGTTAAAAGGAGCAGAAACTACAATTATCACAGGGCTTTTCAACCTTGGCATTATCCACATTTGGGCCAAACATCCTCATTGGGGGGTACTGTCTTGGGCATGCCAGGGTGTTGGCCAGCATCAGTGATCTTTACCCACTGGATGCCACAGCATCCCCGCAATCAGCTGTGACTACCAAACATGGCTCCAGAGACTGTCTGGAGGGCAAACTCACAGCCTTAATTGAGATGCTTGTTTAAGTAGGACTCACAGGCTGGGTAAAACAAGAGCAAATCATTTAGTTGGTTGTTGCCTAGGAAGTAACTAGAAATACTATTTCAGAAATACTTAAGACACACACCTTGGGTAAAGCTATGCATCAGTCCCAGGAAAGCAATGAAGATGTGTTCATTGCTGTCCTATGCAGGAGCCAGCGTGGGGGGAGGGGGAGTGGCAGCAGCAGGTGGCTGATTCTCTGGGAGGGGTGTGCTATGGCTAGAGGAGGAGGGCGGGCAGGCAGAGACCCGTTCTCCTTAAGAGAGAGTGGATAGGAAGCCACAGGATGGAATGACTTGCAGGGCAGTCAGGATTTAGAGGTAGGAGGGAGTACACAAGTATAGGCCTGATGGGGGTCTTGTCCAGCAGCTGGAAAGGCTTCAGGGATCTGGAGAAGGGGCTGCTGTAAACTCTTTTTAAAAAGAGTCCAGAGACGAAACAATTATGGGAGCCAGAGAAGACTTAGCTAAAAAAAACCAAGCCCTCCTGTCTGGACCCCTTGCTTTTTGTTAACACAAATTGTCCTAAGGCAAAGTAGGTGTACAGATCCAAGGCCAGGGTTTAGTATACAGAACCCATTGTCATTGGGGGAACTGCGGATGGCTGTCAGGTGTTAGGCCAGTAGGAGGCAATAACATGTAGATTGAAATGCCGTCAGCTGTCGGGCAGCAAGCAATCATCCATGCGAATCCTTAGGTGTGGAGAAATGCCCTTAGCCATTTCCAGCAGGCGATTCTCAAGGTTCCATCAACCTTTTGATGAAACTTCTTGCATTTATGACATGCTGGAATTAGCTTCTAGTGTTCATGCTGGAAAAATAAGCTTAAAAAATCATTTTTAAGTTTATTGGTTTGAGAGAGGAAGGGGAAGATAGAAACATCAATGACGACAGACAGTCATGGACCGGCTGCCCCCCGCATGCCCCCTCCTGAAACATCGAAATGTGAAACACTAATCGGTTGCCACCACATGTGCCTCAAGCGGGGATCGAACATGCAGCCTAGGAACGTGCCCTGACTGGGAATCGAACGGGTGACCTTCCTGTGCGTGGGACGTCATCAACCAGGCACACCGGCCAGGGCTCCATGCCCTTCGCTGTCACTGCCACGTTGTGGGCGGCGGCGTGCCCTAGACTGGCTCTTCTCAAACGCCCGCGTACGTTGAACCTGAGCGTTACTGAAAGGCAGAGCCTTCGGGAGGCCCAGAATGCTCCCCAAGAGTCTGCTGAAAAGCTCCAAGGTCTCTGCTGCCGCCGATGGCCAGACCACCTTTGAGTAGCAATGACCTAGTTCTTCCCGGATCATGCTGTGCTGAGATGATCTTCCCAAACGGGCAAAGTATATTCGGGGCTTTGTGACAGAACGGCACAAAGCGTCCAGCTGCACATCGCACCTCGTACACATCCCATCCTATAGACGCCAGCTGTCATACGCTACCAGATTTTCACTGAATTTTCTGTACGTCTGATGTAGGTCTACTTGTTTCTAAAATAGCAGTAAAACTATTTTTCTATTATTTGACATATTCATAGGCAAAATTTTCATGCCTACATTCCACATTATCTTCTTTACGCACTCAGGAAAAGATATTTCTCTGTCAAAAAAAAATCCCTCCATATGCGTCCTGACTCCCACCTCTACCTCATCGAAAACTCATTCAAGCTACTGTCTACTTTTGCTCATCAGCCTCCTGTCAAATCCCAAATTCCTAGTCTACAGTAATAGTGACAAATTGTTTCATTAAATTACACTATTTAAAAACAGCAAATTTCGCCAAATTGGAGGGGGAGTTAGAAATAACGAACAACTTAACCTATTTACATTTTCCTAGCACAAATTTCAGGATAACATTTCAGACCAAACCCTCTCCAAAGCCTCACTCACATGTTAAAAATCTACAAAATTGTAACACTAGGCCATTAAAAAGTCTTTGTCCATATGACATGAAAGCATGTCCTTTATAGTCTTTTTAGATCAGAAATACAACTACTAAAAATTAATGTTTAGCCCTAGCTGCTTTGGCTCAGTGGGAAGAGCGTTGGCCTGTACATTGAAGGGTCCTGGGTTCAATTTCGGTCAAGGGCACATGCCTGGGCTGTGGGATCGAACCCCAGTTCAGGCACATGAGCAACCGATTAGTGTTTCACATATTGATTCTTCCCCTCCCTTTCTCTCCAAAATCAATAAAAACAGCCTATCTAATAAAGAGGGAATATGCTAATTGACCACATCATCGCAAAGATGGCTGCACCCACGGCTGAGGCCAACTTCCCATAAGGAGCACAATCCGCAGGGACCTGAGGCTCCGCCCTCCTCCGCCCTGGTGAGGCTTGACGGGACCTCAGGCCACACCCTCCACCCAGTGGGGCTTGCTGGGGGACCGCAAGGTGAGCTTCCCGTCCTGGTGCTGGGCTAGGGGACCTCAGGCTGCTCCCCCCACTCCAGCTCCAGGCCAGGGGACCTCAGGCCACACCTCCACCCCTGCACTAGGCTGGGGGACCTCAGGCTGCACCCTCTGCCCCAGCACCGAGCCAGGAGACCTCTGGCTGCGCCCCACCACCTGACAGGGCTTGACAGGGGACCTCAGGCCACACCCCCTGCCCTGGTGTCAGGCTGGGGAACCTCAGGCCATGACTCCTGCCTTGGCACCAAGCCCAGGGACCTCAGGCCACGCCCCGTCACCCCAGCACCAGGCCAGGGGACCTGAGGTCATGCCCCCTACCTGGCGGGGCTTTGCAGGGGACCTCAGGTGCGCTTCCCTCAGGTGCACTTTCCGTCCTGGTGCTGGACTAGGGGACCTCAGGCTGCTCCCCCCGCCCCAGCGCCAGGCCGGGGAACCTCAGGTCAAGCCCCCCACTAGGTGGGGCTTGATGGGACTAAAGGCCGTGCCTCCCATCCCAGCACCAGGCTGGGGGACCTGAGGCTGTAACCTCCCTGGCAGGGCTTGACAGGGGAACTCAGGCCACACCCCTCCACCCAGTGGGCTTGATGGGGACCTGAGGCTGCGCCCTCCCTGCCAGTGGGGCTTGACAGGGGATCTCAAGGCATGTCCCCCACCACATCTGGGGAACCTGAGGCCACGCCCCCCACTCTGGCACCTGGCCAGGGGACCTGAGGCTATGCCCCCTGCCTGGTGGGGCTTGACAAAGGTGGGACTGGCCGGATCTGGATCTAACCCAATGTGGGGTTGGGGGGAGGGAGGCCGGGTCTGGGTCTCATGCAATTTTGAGGCGCATGTGGGTGGGTGGGGACTTGACTCTGGGTCACCCTTTTAATGTGCACGAATTTCATGCACTGGGCCACTAATATTAAAAAATAAAAATAAAATGTATAGAAGTACCACACCAGCTGGGTGGCTCAGTTGGAGTGTTGTCCTCTACACCAAAAAGGTTATGTGTTTGATCCCCAGTCGAGGCATGTATAGGAGGCAAACAATTGATGCTCCTCTATCTATCTATGTCTGTCTATCTATGTCTGTCTATCTATCTATCTATCATCTATCTATCTATCTATCTATCTATCTATCTATCTCTATCCCTATCTCTCTCTCTCTACCTCCCTTTCCTCCCTCTTTTTCTCAAATCAGTAATAACCTGTCTTCACATGGAGGTACCTATCTAAGCACAGAGGCAGATAGCCAAGAGGTGGTCAGTACCACTAGGATGGTACTTTGCTGAAACCTGGGTGAGGTCAAAAGGGAGTGAAAAAGAGAAAGAGAAAAGTTTATTGCAGAAAATCAATTGATTTTTCCAATAAGGCTATGGAATAGACTGAATAGTTGTATCCTCCAAAATTGTTATGTTGAAACCAATCCCTTATGTGATGGCTGTGAGAAGATGAGGCCTTTGGGAGGTCATGAGGTCATGAGGGTGGAGCCCTTACGAATGGGATTAGTGCCCTTCCGAAGAAGAGATGTGAGAACTGGTCGTCTCTCTGCTCTCTGCCTTGTCAGGATACAATGAGAAGAGGGTCATCTGTAAACCAGGATCTTGGACTTGGACTTGGACTTCCCAGCCACCAGACTGAGGAATAATTTGGTTGTTGAAGCCACCCCATCTGGTATTCTGTTTGGGAGCCTGAACTGAACAGGCTGGTTAGGTCAACGGTTCATAAACCTCATAGACCTAGATCCATGTTGCTTCTCCTCCTACTGGCCTGACATTGGGTGTGGAACTTGGACTGAGAGGGGGGCTCACTCTGGAGGCCAGTGTGCTATGGACGGAGCTGGAGCCAGACGCCCGTTGAGAATCCTCTCCCCGCTTTTCCTGTGCTGAGTGGAGAGAACGGGGGTCAATAGAGTGCGGGCTTACTAGTTGGCTCTGGAGTTTGTCAAAACCAGGTTGGCTGTAAGTCCAAGTTCTGGACTATAACCTGGATGTGCCACTTAGAGGCTTGGTGGCCCTGAGCAAGTTACCTGACCTCTCTGCTGTCTCCTCACTCACAGGATTTGGATAACGACGGTATCTCCTTTCATAAGTGGTGGTCCTTGCAGAGATGCCCTGAGATAATGCTTATAACGTAAAAGGCCCAGGCATAGTGCCTACTAGTAAATGTAATAGCTGTTGCCATTGATATAATTTGTTGTTTTTATTATTCTGAGGGACAAGTCCTCTGTTGTCACTGCCGAAATGAGAGGGAATGAAGATTGGTTAAAGAAACAAAAGCCTTTTGCTTCCTTCTTCACTTGGTTGGCACCAAGAGCTCATTTCTTCAAGAGTGAGCTCCTGCTGAAAACAGTTTGGCTCAGTGGATAGAGTGTCAGCCTGCAGAAAGGTCCCAGGTTCGATTCCAGTCAAGGGCTCCATCCCTAGTCAGGGGCATGCAGGAAGCAGCTGATCAGTGAGTGATTCTCATCATTGATGTTTCTATCTCTCTCCCTCTCCCTTTCTGAAATCAATAAAAATATTTCAAAATAAATTTTATTGATTTATTTTTATTTTTATTTTTATTTTATTATTATTATTTTTTATATTTTATTGACTTTTTACAGAGCAGAAGGGAGAGGGATAGAAAGTCAGAAACATCGATGAGAGAAAGACATCGATCAGCTGCCTCTTGCACGCCCCCTACTGGGGATGTGCCCGCAGCCAAGGTACATGCCCTTGACCGGAATCGAACCCGGGACCCTTCAGTCCCCAGTCCGATGCTCTATCCACTGAGCCAAACCGGTCTCGGCTGATTTTTTTTTTAATAGAGAGGAATAGAAAATCAGAAACATCAATGAGAGAGAAACATCGATCAGCTGCCTCCTGCACACCCCACACTGGGGATGTACCTGCAATCAAGGTCCATGCCCTTGACCAGAATCGAACCTGGGACCTTTCAGTCTGCAGGCTGACACTGTATCCACTGAGCCACACCGGTTGTGGCAATAAAAAGCTTTTTATAAAAAATGAGCTCCTTTTACATCACTCGGAAGCTTCTGGCCAAGGTGCTGTGTTGGGGTCTGCCCAGCACCGGGCCCGCAGGCCCCACCTGCTCCGGCTGAGGTCGCCATCGGCCCGGGGCTGGGGAAGGCGGCCGCCCAGGGCCCCGCACCTGCCGCTCCGCTGGAGGGACTGGCCAGGGGTCGCCCCCGGGATTGTTTCAGACATTATTACCGCTGCGACTCGGACGACTGTGCTGCAGGAGCCTCCGGGCGGCAAAGCAAGCACCTTTTAAAGCGAGTGATTCTTTGCTCTTTTTCACAAGGTGTAAGAACATGCTATTTCATCCTGTGATTGGGGAAATCACGCAAACCGCCGCTTTGTTAAAAAAAAATTCTGTTTCTGTAACAGGCCGAGCTTCTGACAGGGGGCAGCAGAGCCCATGAAAACAACGCTGGGCCGGAGCTGGTGGCAGGAGAGCCTTTGGATCCAGACTGGCTTTTTGGCAGAAACCAGCCCTGATGTCTGGCAAACTCACCGTGGACTAAGGCTGTAAGGTAAGGCCGGCTTTTATTAATGTAATATTCTCGGAAGGCACCACAACAATATTTTTTATTATTATTATTCATTTTTACTGTTTAAAGTATTACAAATAGTAGTACGCATGTCTCCTTTCCCCCCCCCATCGACCTCCCCCCGGCCTCCCCTCCCCCCCAGCACATGCCCTCACTCCCCCCCCCTCCAGTGTCTTGTATCCATTGGTTATGCTTATATGCATGCACACAAGTCCTTCTGTTGATCTCTTACAGCCCCCGCCCCCCACCCTCCCCTGCCTTCCCGCTGTAGTTTGACAGTCTGTTTAATGTTTCTTTGACTCTGTATCTATTTTCCCGTTTCTTTTCTTTAAAAAAACCTTGCTTCTGCAGACCAAAAAATAAACATATAAGAACAAAAAATGTTTGAGTCCCAACTTCAATGTTCAACAGTTCTGAGTCCCAGTTTCAATGTCAAACAGATCTTTATGTGTACATGTCAGCAACCATATCTGGATGGTGGACAAATGGTGGCAATGCAGGTTCCACCCTCTCTGGTTTGGTCCTAGGCAACCTGTTTATTATTATCTTTAAAAATACATTTTATTGATTTTTTACAGAGAGGAAGGGAGAGGGATAGAGAGTCAGAAACATCGATGAGAGAGAAACATCGATCAGCTGCCTCCTGCACACCTCCTCCTGGGGATGTGCCCGCAACCAAGATACATGCCCTTGACCGGAATCGAACCTGGGACCCTTCAGCCTGCTCTATCCACTGAGCCAAACCGGTCAGGGCCACGACAATATTTTTAAATCCAAAGAGTCCTTTCCCCTCACCTTATTCCTGAGTAGGAAAACTCCTTTTCCCTCCGCTGTGTTTCTCTTTACTGTTCTTCACTGGGGACACTTCTGGTCACCAAATGTGTGGGCTGTTCCCTGCCAAGCAATTCTCTGCGACACCAGCTGCATATAATTCAAGTCTCGCGTTGTTATCTGTGCTTTTGAGCAACTGGCTGTAAATTGAGATTCCGGCAACTCCCTCGCTGGGGTTGACAATTTGCTAGACTAGCTCACAGAACTCAGGGAAACACTCTTACCAGTTTATTTATTTAATATATATTTTATTGTTTTTTTACAGAGAGGAAGGGAGACGGATAGAGAGTTAGAAACATCGATGAGAGAGAAACACTGATCAGCTGCCTCCTGCATACCTCCTACTGGGCATGTGCCTGCAACCAGGGTACATGCCCTTGACCGGAATCGAACCTGGGACCCTTCAGTCCGCAGACCGACGCTCTAGCCACTGAGCCAAACCAGTTAGGCCTCTTACCAGTTTATTATGGAAGGATATGATGAAGGATATAGATGAACAGCCACATGGAAGAGGAGCAGAGGCGAGGAATAGGGGCATGGATGTAGCCTACCACTCAGCACCCCCCAATCCCAGCCCCCTGCCCCCATCACCACCTGGAGAGCTCTGAGCCCAGGCATCTGGGACTTCTGTGGAGGCTTCATCACATGGTGTGAGCAATCGCTGACTCCATTCTTTCCAGTCCCTTTCTCTTCCTGGAGGCTAGCGGATGGGGCTGAAAGTCCCAAGCTGCTTTCTGAAGCAGCCCCCCCCCCCCCCCCCCGCCGCCCAGGTCATGAGGTCATGAGGGTGGAGCCCTTACGAATGGGATTAGTGCCACCAGGAGCCACCAAGCCTTATGTCATTGGGGCCAAAGATGCTCCTGTCAGCCAGAACACCCCAAGGGAATCAGCGATCTGAGCCAGGGCTGAGGGCAGAGGCTATTTCTGTGATTTCACCGTTACTGAGCCTTAAAAGAGGTGGGTACTTTTCTTGTTGCCAGCAATTTGTAAAATAATGCTAGGGCAGCAGATATCCCCGCTGGTGGAGAGAGAGTGTCAAGAGTTACAGATGACTACCAGATGCTGGGTCTGCGCATCTCCCTCTCACCCACCTTTAGGGGAGGAAAGACAAAGTAAATAAGGAAACAGCAACAGCAAAGAAAGCAACTGAGACGGGAACTACTGCAAACAGCCAGAGCCTGCCCCGCCCTCCCCCACCATCCTGGCCTGAGTTTGGGGGCCAGTCTCAGGCCCCACGGATCTCCCTCGGCCAGTGCCCAGGGCAGGGCCTGGCGTGTGGCAGGCAGGTGCCCGGCCGTGTGTTGGGAGTTGAACGGACGTCTCTGGGCTGATCACGTGGAGGTTCTCCTGGGGAATTTCCGGGGTGTAAACACACGGGTGAGACACGGGGCAGAAACATGGTCAGCCCGGGCATGTGCCACACCCATTCTAACTTCAGGACGCTGCCTGCTCTCCATTGGAAGTCGTACGAGGAAGAGCGGGCAAGAACAAGATAAGATGTCAAGTGGTGCCGAAACCGGTGTGGCTCAGAGGATAGGGCGCCGGCCTGCAGACTGAGGGGTCCCGGGTTCGGTTCCGGTCAAGGGCATGGACCTTGGTTGCGGGCACATCCCCAGTGGAGGGTGTGCAGGAGGCAGCTGATCGATGTTTCTCTCTCATTGATGTTTCTAACTATTCCGCTCCCTTCCTCTCTGTGAAAAAATCAATGAAATATATACTCAACAAAAAAAGATTGCAAGCGATTGCCCCCTGGGTTTGTATAAGTGAGAGACGTGCAGGTGGGCGGGGTCCCGGTTCACCCCAAGGTCGGGGGATCCCGGATACAGAGGGAGTCAGCAGGGAGTCCTCAGGCTCTCTGACGTCCTTCTCCCCCTCACCTGGGAGCCCGGGGGGGTCAGCGGCAGGTGGCTGCAGTGCGTTCGCGACATGCGGCTTTCGAGTTTGTACAGTGTCGGACGGTAGATCCCCCCTGTCGGCTAGGTTTGGTTTGCCCTGCTCAGAGGCAGATTTAAAACCGGTTCCTGCCCTGGCTGGTTCTCCGTGGTTAGTGTCAGCCCTCGGACCCAACGGTTGTGGGTTGGGTTCCAGCCAAGGGCATGGACCTCGGTTGCAAGCTCCATCCCTGGCCCCAATCAGGGTACTTGTGGGAGGTTCTCCATCATCTGCTTTAACAGCCTTCACCCGGCTGAGACTGGCCAGAACCCCTCATCAACCAGGTGAGTGAGCTAACCACTGATTACTGAGAAGAGGAACTGGAAAACAAGAGGGAAAGTGACTTTTCCCATAGAAATGGCCAGTGTTCCCAACTGAAATTTCTGAGGCGGTTCACTGAGTCTTTAGGGGATGGAACAACTTCAAGGATTCTTCCTCTGAACCCCTCAGGTGGGTGAGCCGACCCCAGAGGTCCAGTGCTGCCCGAGGCCCGAGATGGGGAAAGGACTGAGCCAGCCACATCCACAGTCCTCCGTTCCATAGTCCCCCATGCCCCAGTCCCCCGTCCCACAGTCCCCATCCCATAGGCCCCATCCTCCATCCTACAGTCCCCATCCCCACAGTCCCCCATCCCACAGTCCCCATCCCATAGTCCCCATCCTCCATCCTACAGTCCCCATCCCCACAGTCCCCCATCCCACAGTCCCCATCCTCCATCCTACAGTCCCCATCCCACAGTCCCCATACCCCAGTCCCCATCCCCATACCCCAGTCTCCGTCCCACAGTCCTCTGTTCCACAGTCCTCCGTTCCACACCTGGATTAAAAAAATCAGGAGGTCTCTCTCCCCCTCCTCTACCCCCCCACCCCCCCGCCAGCCCCTGAGGCTGGTACTTCAGATGCAGGAGTTCTTGTTCTATGATAAAGAGAAGCTCTTTAATATTCCCTCATTTAAAAAGTTTAAATTTAACATCTGCTATGGAGAGAGGAAAATAAATTCCAGCTGGCCTCCTTGCCCCCCTTTGTTTTATTTTTCACTTAAGAGCAGGGGTGGAAGAGGGGCTGGGAGTTGAAAGTCAGTAACATGAGCCATGAAAGCCCTGTGTGACCCACAATTAGAGAGCGAAATGCTTTACAGATGCCCCGGAAGGCAGCCAGGGGGAGGAGGGGAGGAGCGGAGGAAGGGAGGAGGGGCAGGGGAAGAGGGGAGGAGGGAAGAAGGGAAGGAAAGAAGAAAGGAGCCCTGACTGGTGTGGTTCAGTGGATAGAGCAGCGGCCTGTGCACTGAAAGGTTCTGGGTTCAATTTTGGTCAAGGGCATGGACCTTGGCTGTGGGCACATCCCCAGTGAGGGGTGTGCAGGAGGCAGCTGATCGATGTTTCTCTCTCATAGAAATTTCTAACTCTCCCTTTCCCTTCGTCTCTGTAAAAAAAAAAAAAAAAAGAAAAAAAATATATATTTGAAAAAAGAAAAAGGGAAAAGAAGGAAGGAAAGGAAAACACAGAGGAAAAGAGACTTGAGCATGTGCACCCCTTTCCCTCCCACACGGACCCGGGAAAAGAAGTCAGAGGCCAAGAGGTAATAGGTCCCCGAATCTCTCTTCAATGCCCATCACGTGGCACATGCTTGTATTCAGAAGTTTCATGCGCTTCTTCACCCAGGTTCTGAGCTAATCCAGGTGGACGCTGTCGTCCCGCAGGCTCTGTCTTCACAAATCCAGAACCAGACCTGACGCCCCGCTCAGGGAGGGGCTGGCCCGGGACCGGCTGCTGGCAGAAAGCTAGCCCTTGAATTGCCAACCGGGAGAAAGCAGACGGATTTACTCTTGGGTTTGTCCATCCCATTGCTCCAGGCTCTCACTCCCATTCAGCCTGGCCATGAACTCCCAATGGCATCAGCTACCTTTCCCAGCAGACATTAGACAGAAACAAAAGCCAAGCTCAGAGAAGCCAGGGGTTCAGGGGGGATGCTCTGATAACCTGAAGGGATTCCATTCGGAGGAGTGAGCTTTTCCAGTTGCTGCTGAACATGGCAGGTACATTTCATTCATTCACTTTAGATTGTAGGTTATTATGACGGGCATTTCGTTTTCCTAGAATATTGGTCATTGAAAGGGTCTCAATTAAAAATGTATTTGACACCTGGCCCGTATGGCTCAGTGGTTGAGCATTGACCTTTGAACCAGGAGGTCACCTGTTCTATTACTGGTCAGAGCACAGGGCTACGTTGCCAGCTTGATCCCCAGTAGGAGGTATGCAGGATCACTGATTCCCTCTCATCATTGATGTTTCTCTCCCTCCCTCTCTTTTCCTCTCTGAAATAAAGAAAAAAATATATTTTTAAAAAATGTGTTTGACTGCAAGGAATAGAAAATACAGTTTGCAGAGACTTAAACATATGAGTTTCAATTTCTTAAAAAGTCTGGAGGTAGGGGTCTGATGATGTTGGTTTGGTGGCTAACAAGGATGGCCAGCCTCCTGGTAAGCCCAACCTTCCCATTGTTGTAATACATGGAGTACCTGGAGAACATAGCTGTAGTACATGGAGAACATAACTGTAGTACATGGAGTACATGGAGAACATAGCTGTAGTACATGGAGTACATAGTTGTACATGGAGAACATGGAGAACACAGCTGGAGTACATGGAGAACACAGTTGGAGTACATGGAGAACACAGTTGGAGTACATGGAGAACACGGTTGGAGTACATGGAGAACATGGTTGGAGAGCATGGAGAACACATTTGGAATATGTGGAGAACACAGTTGGCGTACATGGAGAACACATTTGGCATACATGGAGAACAGTTGGAGTACATGGAGAACACAGTAGGAGTACACGGAGAACACAGTTGGAGTACATGGAGAACACAGTTGGAGTACTTGGAGAACACATTTGGAATACATGGAGAACACATTTGGAGTACATGGAGAACACAGTTGGAGTACATGGAGAACACAGCTGGAGTACATGGAGAACACATTTGGAGTACATGGAGAACACAGTTGGCGTACATGGAGAACACAGTTGGAGTATATGGAGAACACAGTTGGAGTACATGGAGAACACAGCTGGAGTGCATGGAGAACACAGTTGGAGTACATGGAGAACACAGTTGGAGTACATGGAGAACACAGCTGGAGTGCATGGAGAACACAGCTGGAGTGCATGGAGAACACAGTTGGCGTACATGGAGAACACAGTTGGAGTGCATGGAGAACACAGTTGGAGTACATGGAGAACACAGTTGGAGTACATGGAGAACAGTTGGCGTACATGGAGAACACAGTTGGAGTGCATGGAGAACACAGTTGGAGTACATGAAGAACACAGCTGGAGTGCATGGAGAACACATTTGGAGTACATGGAGAACACAGTTGGAGTACATGGAGAACACATTTGGAGTACATGGAGAACACAGTTGGAGTACATGGAGAACACAGTTGGAGTGCATGGAGAACACAGTTGGAGTACATGGAGAACACAGTTGGAGTACATGGAGAACACAGTTGGCGTACATGGAAAACACAGTTGGCGTACATGGAGAACACAGTTGGAGTACATGGAGAACACATTTCGAGTACATGGAGAACACATTTGGAGTACACGGAGAACACAGTTGGAGTACATGGAGAACACAGTTGGAGTACATGAAGAACACATTTGGAGTACATGGAGAACACAGTTGGAGTACATGGAGAACACATTTGGAGTACATGGAGAACACAGTTGGAGTACATGGAGAACACATTTGGAGTACATGGAGAACACAGTTGGAGTACATGGAGAACACATTTGGAGTACATGGAGAACACAGTTGGAGTACATGGAGAACACAGTTGGAGTGCATGGAGAACACAGTTGGCGTACATGGAGAACACAGCTGGAGTACATGGAGAACACATTTGGAGTACATGGAGAACACATTTGGAGTACATGGAGAACACAGTTGGAGTACATGAAGAACACATTTGGAGTACATGGAGAACACAGTTGGAGTACATGGAGAACACATTTGGAGTACATGGAGAACACAGCTGGAGTACATGGAGAACACAGTTGGAGTGCATGGAGAACACAGTTGGCGTACATGGAGAACACAATTGGCGTACATGGAGAACACAGTTGGAGTACATGGAGAACACATTTGGAGTACATGGAGAACACAGTTGGAGTACATGAAGAACACATTTGGAGTACATGGAGAACACAGTTGGAGTACATGGAGAACACAGTTGGAGTACATGGAGAACACAGCTGGAGTGCATGGAGAACACAGTTGGCGTACATGGAGAACACAGCTGGCGTACGTGGAGAACACAGCTGGAGTACATGAAGAACACAGCTGGAGTACATGAAGAACACAGTTGGCGTACATGGAGAACACATTTGGAGTACATGAACACATTTGGAGTACATGGAGAACACGGTTGGAGAGCATGGAGAACACATTTGGAGTACATGGAGAACACAGTTGGCGTACATGAAGAACACAGCTGGAGTTCACGGAGAACACATTTGGAGTACATGGAGAACACAGTTGGAGTGCATGGAGAACACAGTTGGAGTACGTGGAGAACACAGTTGGAGTACATGGAGAACACAGTTGGCGTACATGGAGAACACAGCTGGCGTACGTGGAGAACACAGCTGGAGTACATGAAGAACACAGCTGGAGTACATGAAGAACACAGTTGGCGTACATGGAGAACACATTTGGAGTACATGAACACATTTGGAGTACATGGAGAACACGGTTGGAGAGCATGGAGAACACATTTGGAGTACATGGAGAACACAGTTGGCGTACATGAAGAACACAGCTGGAGTGCACGGAGAACACATTTGGAGTACATGGAGAACACAGTTGGAGTGCATGGAGAACACAGTTGGAGTACGTGGAGAACACAGTTGGCGTACATGGAGAACACAGTTGGCGTACATGGAGAACACAGTTGGAGTACATGGAGAACACATTTGGAGTACATGGAGAACACAGTTGGCCTACACAGAGTACCAGCATGCCCACATATAAAACAGGAAGCAGTGGCGGGAAGGGGAGCCCAGCGGTGTACACCTCTTTCATTCAGGAAAGCTGACCCTTTCTGAGGCTGATGCTTCCTGAGGCCTCACTGGCCAGAAGGGGGTCACATGGCCACCTCCCTTTGGGTAGGAGGGAGGAAGAGTGAGAAGGGTGATTATGATTACTTTAGACCAAGTTTGGTCCAACTGAGACAGGGTGTATTTCTTCTCTGAACCCACGAGGCAGGAAGTGGGGGTTTTGTGTCCTCGCCAGCAGTATGTACCATTCAGTGGAGTTCCAGGGCAATACATTTGCAAGTGTGAGTTTTACTGCTAAGAGCACACCAAGTATTCCTAAAAGGCAGACATTCTTACCCTGGCTTCTTTACCTCTGTCTGATAGCCTCGCAGTTTCCATGCAGTTTTCCTGGGAAAGGGCATTGCCTCCTCCTGTCTTGAAGGCAGCATGGTGAAGACGCAGCCAGCTGCTAGCTCCAGGCTCCGTCATGCGCACAACTCCATCCGTCTCCTGGTGTATATACATCTTCACGAGCAGCTGGAAGCAATTTTCAGCCTACGCGTTTCACATTTCATGGGTGAGTGAACTTTACAATAACTTTTGAAGCAACTATTCTAAAGCTTATGCATCTTTGATTGGACACTTGACTAATCCCATCCATTTCACCAGTGCTGAAATTTTAAAAAACGCTAAAAAGGTTCTTACTGAGTTGTAAAAGAGAGACAAGAAAGGCACACACGAGAAGCCATGCCTCCTCTGGCCCCTCTCTGTACAGTCAGTCGATTCTGTACACCACAGCCAAAGCCGTCCTTCCAAACAAAATGTAGATTGTGTCAGGTGGGTTCCCAGCCCAACTCCTCATACTGTGACCAAATCCAATGTTCTTACAACGGCTTTTTGGGCCCTGCTTGTAAACAGAGGGACCCCTGTGAGTCATCGAAGCCATAGGGGAAAGGTGGTTCTTTGCAGTATATATATATATATATATATTTTTATTGTTTAAGGTATTACAAATAGTAGTACATATGTCTCCTTTTTCCCCCCATTGACCTTCCACCGGCCTCCCCTACTCCCCAGCACTTGCCTCCACCCCATCCCCGGTGTCTTGTGTCCTATGGTTATGCTTTTATGCATGCATACAAGTCCTTCTGTTGATCTCTTGCACCGCCCCCCGCCCCCAACCTCCCCTGCCTTCCTGCTGTAGATTGACAGTCTGTTCCATGCTTCTTTGCCTCTGTATCTATATTTACCCCCGTTTCTTTTCTTTAAAAAATCTTGCATCTGCATACTAGAAATAAACATATGAGCACAAGAAATGTTTGAGTCTTAATTTCAATGTCCAACAGTTCTGAGTCCCAATTTCAATGTCAACAGTTCCTTATGTGCACATATCAGCAATGATATCTGGATGGTGGACAAATGTTGGCAATGCAGATCCGACCCTCTCTGGTTTGGTCCTGGGCAACATGCAGCAAGGCACAGCTGCTGACTACTAGCATGGCAAGGCGTCGTCAGCATCTTCCATCTCTGGGCTGTTTCTCCTCTTGTCTTCATGGTTGGAACAGACCTGTCAACTCCTCTCTGTTGCAGGAATCCACATGGTCTTGGAGTTCTTTCCTGAAAATATACAAACATATTCTTGACCAAAAGTTAATAAAGGAATCTTTTCTATAAATTTGACTTGGGATCCTTTTTATTTTTGCCCAAACGATTTTCCTTTGGCTTATGTCTTTCTTTTTTAAAAAAAATTGAATTCACTGGGTGGCATGGTTAACAAAACCATATGGGTTTCAAGTGTACAATCGATAAAACATCATCACACACTGCATTGTGCGCCCACGGGCCCAAGCCAAGTCTCATTCCATCGACATTTTCCTCTTTGCCCACCTCCACCTCCCCTCACCCCCCTCTCTGGCTATCACCACACTTGTCTGTGTGTATATATGTTTTTGCTTAATCCCTTTACCTTTTTCACCCAGCCCCTTCTCCCCCCTGACAACTGTAATCTGTTCTCTGTATCTATGCTTCCGTTTCTATTTTGTTTGTTAACTTACATTGTTCATTAGATTCCATATGTAAGAGAGGTCATATAATTTGTGTCTTCCTCTGACTGGCTTATTTCACTTAGCGTACTATTCTCCAGGTTCACCCACGCTATCACGAAAGGTAAGATTTCCTTCTTCTTTACGGCAAAGTAGTATTCCATTGTGTGGATGTACCACAGCTTTTTTATCCACTCATCTATGGGTGGGCACTTGGGCTGTTGCAGACCTTGGCTATTGCAAATAATGCTGTGATGAACATAGGGGTGCAAATATTCTTTAGAATTAGTGTTTTGAGTTTCTTCAGTGATATATTCCCAGAAGTGGAATTGCTGGGTCAAAAGGCAGTTCCACATTTAATTTTTTGAGGAAACGCCATACTGTTTTCCATAGTGGCTGCACCAATCTGTATTCCCTCCAATAGTGCACGAGGGTTCCCTTCTTACTGCATCCTTTCCAGCACTTGTTGTTTGTTGATTATTGATGATAGTTATCCTGACATGTGTGAGGTGATATCTCATTGTGATTGTAATTTGAATTTATCTGGTGATTAGTGACCTTAAGCATCTTTTCATATGTCTGTTGGCCATCTGTATGTCAGGAGGTAGGTTTCTTAACCTTCATTATTTTTCTAGGATCATAGGTAAAATCCAACATTTGTATAATACACTAGAGGGCCATTGCATGAAGATTCGTGCAGTAGGCCTTCCTTCTCCTGGCTACTGGCACCGGTTTTCCTCTGGCACCCAGAGCACAGGCCTTTGCTCTGGCTGAAGTGGAGAAGCCAAGCCTCCTCAGTCTTCAGTCTTCAGTTTTCAGTCTTCGCTCCTCGCCTTTGTATGCAAATTAATCTGCCATCTTTATTGGGTTAATTTGCATACACATTCCTGATCGGCTGGTGGGCATTGCATAGGTATGGTCAATTTGCATATTTCTATTTTATTAGTGTGTATCTGTATAAATTATAAATACATTATAATATAAATATATTACTTATAAATATGTATTATATAGAACATATATAATATATGACATGCACGTTATGCATATTTTATGTATACAAACTAGTATAATATAATTCCCCTTTGGTACCAGGGAGATGACAGTTAGCTTTCCCTCAGTCAAATAACTGGTGGCTCAGAGGGCAGATCTGGCTCACACACCCCAATGTTATTTCGCCATTGCTTGTAGGTTGGAAGTTTTTAAAATAAAAGCTGTAATTCAGGGCTTACGTCCAGCCTCCACCACTCCTTACCATTAGTTAAGGTCTGGTCCGGGGAAGTATCTGAGTCTGTGAGCGCACCCTTTGAGGAGTGTGGAAAACTGGATCATATTAGGAAAAAATAACACAACAATTGAGTTTTATTTGTGAATATTCTGTTTATTTAATTAGTTCTCTATTGAGAGAAATTTGTGTTGCTTCCACTTTTTTTTGCTATTGCAGACAATGAATAAACATTCTTGAACTTAAAAAAAAAAAAACCACCCAAGGGAACAGGAACAATGGCACCAGATGAGGAATTCAGAGGTTTAATGTGGAGAAGGTGGGGCCGGGACAGGATGGGAGAGGCCCTCATAGCTGTCTCCAAATACCAGGTGCTGCCAAGTGGAAGGGTAGATGGTCTGCTTCGTCCCCAGGGTAGTGCTGGGACCCCTGGGAGGCAGCTGCGGGACAGTGGGTTTATATCAGCACAAGGAAGCCTTTCGGATGGAGCTGCCTTCAGGAGTGGCTTCCTTGTCACTTTTAGTCCTTCCTTCCTTCCTTCCTTCCTTCCTTCCTTCCTTCCTTCCTTCCTTCCTTCCTTCCTTCCTTTCTCTCTCTCTCTCTTTCTTTTTGTCACTGTATGGTCCTTCCTTCTTTCCTTCCTTCCTTCCTTCCTTCCTTCCTTCCTTCCTTCCTTCTTTCCTTCCTTCCTCGCTCTCTCTTTCTTTCTGTCACTGTATGTTTACTGTGAAGTTCTAAGCTCTGTGGTGGAGCTGCTGGGAGCGGACCTGGCTATTGAATTGGTGTGTTGAGTTAAATAGTTATTTTTTTAAATAATCGTTTTTGTATTGATTTCAGAGGGAAGGGAGAGGGAAAGAGAGATAGAAACATCAATGATGAGAGATAATCATTGATTGGCTGCCTCTTGCACATCCTACACTGGGGATGGAGCCCAGAAACTGAGTATGTGCCCTGACTAGGAATTGAACCGTGACCTCCTGGTTTACAAGTCAGTGCTCAACCACTGAGCCATGCTAGCTGGGCTGACATTCCCTTCCTATTGTAGGACTCTTAGATTCTGAAATAAAGTAGAATCCTAATATTTGGGCCTTCATTGATTTAGAATGAGCATAAAACCCATTAGTGGAGTAGGACTAACAACAACAAAAGAATGCATATAAGTCAATAACAATGCCAGCAGGCTATAGAAAAATGAGCAAAAGATTCAAATAGACTAATGGATCTATGTGGTTAATAAGCAAACATAAAGACGCTTAACTGATAAGTAACTAAATAAATGCAAATCTATATATATAAAAGCCCAAGTGACCATTTGATTGTTGACCGGTAGTTATGACATGCACTGACCACCAAGGGGCAGACGCTCCATCTGATAGGTTAGCTTGCTGCTGGGGTCCAGTCAATCAGGACTGGATAAGACAGGTTAGACATGCCCTGGAGTCTTCCTAAGGTCCCTCCCAGCCAGCCAACCTCCTTCGGTTTTCCCGGCCCTGAATCTGGGGTCCCAGATTGCAAGATGGCACAGGCCAGGTGGAGGGACCCCACCGGTGCACGAATTCATGCACCAGGCCTCTAGTAAAACAGTAAGATGACATTTGCACCTACAAAACTGGTCAAGATGTACATGCTGATGAGAGTAGGAGGAAAGATACTTCTGTACCCTGTTGCTGAAAGCATAGGTGGGGAAGAATTTTTTGGAGGGGAATATATGTTCACTTAAGAAGAATGTCTACCATATAGCCTCGGCATCCCATTTCTAAGAATTATTAAGGCAATAATTAGACAAGGTGCAAAGATGTGACTGCAGCATGTTTACTGTAACAGCACATCTGATGGTGACAGAGAGGAATCATTGAGCATCGATAGGGAGGGGTGGCTCATTTCAAAGACAGTGCTCGGCCCCTAACCGGTATGGCTCAGTGGGCAGAGCGTCAGACTGAAAGGTCCCAGGTTCGATTCCGGTCAAGGGCATGTACCTTGGTTGTGGGCACATCCCCAGTGGGAGGTGCGCAGGCAACTGACCAATGTTTCTCATGGATGTTTCTGACTCTCTATCCCTCTCCCTTCCTCCCTGTAAAAAATCAATAAAATATATTAAAAGAAAAAGAAAAAGAAAAAGACAGTGCCCGGCCCACTCATCAATGGTAAATGGCGATATTTTCCACAGAAGCGTGGCTGGCATGCGGTCATTAGGCCAGAAGGGCCGGGAGGAATGTCTCAGCCGCTCTACCACGGAGCTGACTGTGAAGTTGGCACTCAACGCGAAGGCAGCCCGCCAAGGTAGACGGCTCTCCTCCGGGCCGTCCTGGGCCGGTTTGTTCTTTAATAGAGAACGTTCTCAACCCACTCAGCAATGGCAAATTTAGCACAAAGCTCTCACTTGTTTCGGAGAGGAGGAAAAATAAAAACCCTACACTCTTTGGAAGAACACAGGGACGTTCATTTCAATGGAAACCAGATGTTCTCCTGTGGTTGGTTGTATTTTAATGGGTATGGGCGGGCAAATCCTAAAGCCCATATCATCATCATCTTCTCCTTCTCCTTCTCCTTCTCCTTCTCCTTCTCCTTCTCCTTCTCCTTCTCCTTCTCCTTCTCCTTCTCCTCCTCCTCCTCCTCCTCCTCCTCCTCCTCCTCCTCCTCCTCCTCCTCCTCCTCCTCCTTCTTCTTCTTCTTCAATATATTTTATTGATTTTTTACAGAGAGGAAGTGAGAAGTATAGAAAGTTAGAAACATCGATCACCTGCCTCCTGCACACTCCCTACTGGGGATGTGCCCGCAGTCAAGGTACATGCCCTTGACCGGAATCGAACCGGGACCTTTCCGTCTGCAGGCTGATGCTCTATCCACTGAGCCACACCGGTTTCGGCTACAGCCCACATCTTCAACAGGGCCCGGCTAGAGCGAGCACCCACTCCTGCCTGGAGAAGGGGCTGTACCTGGAGCCTTTGTGCAGGAGAGAGACGTCACTGTCCTATACTAGTCGCTTCGGGCTGGAGAGAATGTGCTGTGCGTGGGGCCCCCGCTCTCTCTCCACCTTCTCTCACTTAGTTCTAAGAAGCTGCCCTGCCGGCGGGGCTCAGGGGTTGAGCGGCCACCTATGAACCAGGAGGTCACGGTGGGATTCTCCATCAGGGCACATGCCCGGGTTGTGGGCTCTATCCCCCTTTTTTGGGGTGTGTGTGGGAGGGGCAGTGCTGGAAGCAGCTGATCAATGGTTCTCTCTCATCATTGATGTTTCTGTCTCTGTCTCTCTCCCTTACGCTCTGAAATCAATGAAAATATATCGAAAACAAAAGACACCTGTAGAATCGAGTGCTCTCCATTCTATACGTGGAAAAGTTGAGACTGTGGGGAGTTAGCGGCTTCCTCAAGGTCACCCAGCGGGGACCCAGGCCAATGGCAGACCCCGCAGCCTGGCTCTCGCCTTCCCCGGGGCACGGTCTCTGCTTTGTACGGAGACCAGGAGGCGAACAAAGAGCCGTCCTGGGCTAATACTCACCCTGTCAACACCAGCGTGGCGGCAGTGATTTCCGGGATGTCAACACGGTCCCACACGAATGGCGAGAGATCAGAGTAATGATTTCACCCGCGTTAGTTTGGTGGCTGGTGTAAACGTAAGAAATGTCTGAGCCCGCGAGAATTTTTATGAATTGGAGCCACACTGTTGACAATTACCAGGAAGCAAAATCTCAATGGATTGGGAAGCTGTTCCTAAGAATGGCAGTTTTGCACCTTATTTTTATTTATTTATTATTTTAAATTCTTTATTGATTAAGGTATTACATATGTGTCCTCATTCCCCCATTACCCCCTACCTCCCATTCATGCCGCCATCCCCTGTTGTCTGTGTCCATTGATCAGGCGTCTGTGTGTGCGTATAAGTCCTTTGGTCGATCTCTGCCCCTTACCCCCACTGTTACGTTATTTTAAAAAATATGTTTTTATTGGTTTCAGAGAGGAAGGGAGCAAGGGAGAGAAACATGAGTGATGGGAGAGCATCATCGGTCGGCTGCCTCCCGCATGTGCCCTGGCCAGGAACTGAACCTCAACCTCTTGGTTTATGGGGCGGACCCCAACCAGTGAGCCACACCGGCGGGGCTTGTGCCTCGTTTTATACCTTACAGTTCCCGAGGAGGAAGGGGGTGACATGGAATCCATGGGTGGGGGAGAGCGAAATGGGGAAATCTCTGAGACCGGATGAAAAGGAAAAGGAAAAGCCACCTACTCCTTTTACTTACGTGGGTGGAGGGTACTTAACAGTTAAAAGAAAAAAAAAAAGGAAAATTACCTTGGCATTCCAAATATATGTAACGTTAGATGCAAAAAGGCAATAAAGATTGACCTTTGTCAGGAAAGATAGCGGCCTAGGGCATGGCCACCTGCTATGGCCTGTTTAAGTGAGGAAGTTTACATTCAGACCCTCCTCTGTGACTACCCGGTCTCTGTGTCTGTGAGGCCTCCCCTGAGCTTGCCAGGTGAGCAGGTGCCCCTTCTTTTGCCCACACTGGACTGAGCGTTGCTTTGACTGCCAAACTGCGCTGAGGGCCAGCTTCCCGAGGAGCCGGCTCCGGTGGAGTTAGAACATGTCACTGGACAGGCCAGGGCTCCGGGCGGCCTGTCACCCCCGGAGCCGGTTCGGCAGAGACAAGGTGGGATCATTTGGGGTTTATTCCAATCCTGCGGGGAGGATGGGAGAGCAGCAGACCATCCAATCTGCTCTAGAGGCCCCCATACACCGGTTGCTTATATCGGGGAGGACCGAGATTACTGGCGAAGTAGGCTGTGCAGGCTGCGGCGGGACTCCATTGCTGGTTAATCTTCCATGGTAACAGGCAGTTCTTGTATGAGAATGGACTGCATTCCAAGGTTGACTCCCAGGTCCTAGAGGGGGTGGGGTGGGAGGGGTGTCCAACTCCCAGCCAGGTTAGAATGTCCTTTCTTTAACCAGAACAAGGCAATCACGGTGAACAGAGCTTGATTAGTATTTCCCGCATCCAGAGCCGGTCCCCAGTATTCCATTTCCCCTAACAGAACTACATGGTGGACAATAGGGTAGTGAAGGGGATGGGGAGGGGGATACTGGAACAGGCTATTTGCTCCCTGCTTTGGTCAGATTATGACTTTCCAGCGAATTGTGGGCCTGAACACCTGGGGGTGTCAGCCTGGGTTTCCCCGAAGCAGGCCCCGAGGCAGAGATTGGAGTTCGGGCAGATTCCTTGTGGGTGTGAGGCCCTGGTGTGGGTGCTGGCTGCTGATGGGGGGGGGGGGGGGGAGAGGGGGACCTTCTGGGAGCCTTAGGGAATGTTCCGGAAAGCTCGTTCCCTTGGGTCTCCTGGTCCGGACGGCCTCAGAGGCTCCCGCTGTCCTGAGCTTTTGGCTGGTGCCTGCGTGACAGCTGAGCCGCGTGAAAAGATAAACTGAGGCACATTCCACACGGTGAGTTCGTTTGCACAAAGATTGAGAGGAGCCGGGCAGTGCCAAACCGGAAGTGGTTGGGGCGCTTTGGCAGCAGGAGCCGGAGAGAGGCTGACAGAGAAGATGTGAGATGCAGGAGCAACACAAGGAATGGTTTGCTTGGCGGTCATCAGAGCCCCGTTGCCGGATGGCCTGTCCAGGTGTTAAGTTTGTGACCTTGAGCGCGTACAGACTTTGGTTTGCTTACTAGGCCCCGTGCCCTCGGACCAACTGTCGGAGGCGTCTTGTGTGATCCCCTAGGAGCAGGCTCCCGCCCTGACCGGTGTGGCTCAGTGGATAGAGCATCGGCCTGCGGACTCAAGGGTCTCAGGTTCGATTCCGGTTAAGGGCATGGGCCTTGGCTGCGGGCACATCCCCAGTGGGGGTGTGTGTGTGTGTGTGTGCGCAGGAGGTGGCTGATGGATGTTTCTTTCTCATGGATGTTTCTGGCTTTCTGTCCCACTCCCTTCCTCTCTGTAAAAAAATCAATAAAATATATTTAAAAAAGAAAAGAAGGCTAGCAATGCTGGTGACAGTGTGCAGGTGGTTAATGGGGGTGGGTGGCCTGTGGGGGTGGGGTGGGGGTTACCATGGCATCTGTGAGAAGCCAGTACAGGCTGCCCAGGTGAGGGGCTGTGAGGGCCTGCAATAAGGCTACAGCAGGGTTTGCTGGGAGACGGGACAGGAAGAGGCTGGCCCTGGACTGGTTCTGTGACGGCTTAGGACCAGTCCATTCCCTGGGGAGCACAGAGTAAGGATGTGGCTCCGAAGACACTTGCTGCCTCGCTGTCCACCATGTCACCATGTGGAGGGACGGTTCCCTGAGCTCCTTCTAAACACTGGTTATTATTGGGGTACACGGTCTTTCAATGCTTAAGAATCCAGGTGTAGCCCGAGTTCAGGAGGTCACGGTTCCATTCCTGGTCCGGGCACAGGCCTGGGTTGAGGGTTTGATCTCCAGGGCGGGGCGTGCAGGAGGCAGCCAATCCATGATTCCCTCTCATCACTGATGTTTCTCTCCTGCTCCCTTTCCCTCTCTGAGATCAATAAAAACTAATATATACATATATATATAAAGAATTTATGAATACACCATTGTTTTTGTTTTGTTTTCTCCCAGAGCTACAAGAACAAGGCCAACACACATCATATGCTGAGGGGTATGGTGTGTGTGTGTGTGTGTGTGAGAGAGAGAGAGAGAGAGAGAGGGAGAGAGAGGGAGAGGCTGTGAGTTCTTGCATCCAATCTGCCCATCCCTGCTCTAAACCTGCCTTCCAGGGTTTGATGGTTTATTTATATGAACATGTAATTTACCCTTTTTGGCTTAAGCCGCTTGAGCAGAGTTTCTCCTAATCAAGAGTCCTGACTGCAATAACAGTTTTGTGCCTAAAGGCCTTTTTCTGTTTTAAGGTCTTTTCTTAGCATATTCTTAGGGGAAAACAAGAGCTTCATGATTATCACCAATTTACACGTCTCCAGAAAGGTATAAGAACTTACTTCATCATACTCTTACAAGTATGGAGTAAGACAAGTGTTCAAACCGCTGTAACTTTCTTAGGTTAAAAATAATCTTATTTAACATTACTTACTTTTTAAAAATGTATTTTATTAATTTTTTACAGAGAGCAATGGAGAGGGAGAAGGATAGAGGGTCAGTAACATCAATGAGAGAGAAACATTGATCAGCCGTACACCCCCTACGGGGGATGTGCCTGCAACCAAGGCACATGCCCTTGACCGGAATTGAAACTGGGACCCTTCAGTCTGCAGGCTGACACTATCCACTGAGCCACACCGGTTAGGGCAGGAAGTGACTTTTTAATTTAATTTTAAATCTTTATTGTTAAAAGTAGGAATCCCACAGAGGTGGCGTGGCCCCCTTGGCCCGGCCCTCCCTTCCACAAGGCGCTCAGGGCCCAGCTGTGCTCCCAGCCGGCTCTCGAGCTGCCACCCCAGCTTCGGACCCAGACCACGCTCTTCCCAGCAGCCCGCAGCCGGTCCCTGAGCACGAGGCCCCCCCTCCTGCCAACGCAGGACACTCCCCCGTGAGCAATGCGTGCGGTGGCCCGGGACAGGTGCCGCGGCCTCCGGACTGTGCTGCGTGCTTCTCCCCGTCTTCCGCCGCCCCTCTTTCCCACAGCCAGCGGCCTGACATCGAGGTTCTTCTCCCCGGCGTTTTCACGGTCGGCCACCTTCAGCTCCGTTCGGACATCGGCTTCCTGGAGGGCACACGCGTTGTCAGTGACCGACGAGGCCGCTGGGAGAAAGGCGACGGAGAAAGGGACCGACCCGTGGAACCCCGCCTCCATCGCGCGAACTCGGCAAAACGGCCCGGGAGCCCCTCGGAGCCCCAAGGAAAAACGTTCGTATTTACCACCTAAAAGGGGCATGACATACAACTCTGATTTTAAGGAATAAGATTTTTAAAACAAATATATATACCTTATTGATTTATTACAGAGAGGAAGGGAGAGGGATAGAGAGCCAGCAACATCGATGAGAGAGAGACATCAATCAACTGCCTCCTGCACACCCCCCACTGGGGATGTGCCCGCAGCCAAGGTCCATGCCCTTGACCGGAATCGAACCCGGGACCCTTCAGTCCGCAGTCTGACGCTCTATCCACTGAGCCAAACCAGTCTCGGCTGTGTGGTGTTTCTAAGGACTCATGGAAACTTGCTAAAATAAACATACGTTTCAGCATCTTCACAAAACAAGCACACCTGGATAAAATGCTAACAGTTAACCCTCATTATTGCCTGAAACGCCGAGAAAATCAACTGTGTGTTAGGAAAGACACAGCTCTAGTGAATAATGCACAACGACTCTGAGCTCCATCTCAGGTTCACGGTTCTGACTGAGCACCACCCTCTGCCATCCAGACCTTTGGCTGCTGCCCCTGCGGACGTGACTCCTCAGGAAAGCCGTCGTGTGAAAGGCACCCCCAAAAGCCAGTCGCTCCTGTTCTTAGACGCTTGGCCCTTACTTGTGAGAAGTAACTGTCGCGATGAAAGTGACCCCTCAGCCCTTACAGATTCCCGAGCCCGTCCAACACTTTCCAAGAGGGTGCGCCAGCCTGAGCTCCAGTTTCAGCTCGAAGGTGAGCTTGGCCAGCCCGCCCAGCATCAATGGCCCCCCGGAGATCCTCGGACGGCCTCTTGGCGTCCGGATCTCGTTCCCCTGGGCTTTAAAATTGTAGTTTGATGCTGCAAGGAAAAAAGGAGAGATGACGGCATGGCAAGCAGAGCCTGGGGAATATAGTCGATGGTTCCGGGATCACGAGGTGCGGCTCTAGACTTACGGGGAGGAACAAGTCGTATAGGGCACGAACGTCTAAGTACATGCTGTACACCCGAAGCTAATGTAGAATAAATAATATTGAATGTCAACTGTAACAGACAAAAGACAAAACAAAACAAAGAAAAGAGCTCAGCCAGGGCGGCTCAGTGGTTGAGCATCGATCTATGAACCAGGAGGTCACGGTTCCACTCCAGTCGAGCACAGGCCCCGGTTTCGGGCTCCATCCCCAGCGCGGGGTGTGCTGGAGGCAGCCCATTAGTGATCGATTCTCTCTCATCGTTGATGTTTCTATCTCTCTTGGCCTTTCCCTCTCTGAAATCAATAAAATATCTTAAAAATAAAAGATGATGGGGTGGGGGAGGGAGGGACTTGCGGTTTTGAATGACGTTATCACCCAATAGCAATGTGTAGACCTTAGTCAAACAAGTTGTAAAATACATTTATGATCCTTGTGAAATGACTGGACACTTTAACCACTGCTGAGTATTTGATGATGCTAAAGACGGACTGTCGGTGTTTTAAAAGGCGCTGGTATTGTGGTTGTGCTTCGGAAGGAGAGTCATTACCTTTCAGGGAGCCATGCTGAAGCGCTTGTGGGTGGAGTGATGGGACAGCTGGGATTGCTGCAGAATAATAGGGGTGATGCAGTGGATGGGGCTCTCCACAAGGACAATTATCCCTGAGTTGAGAGCTGTTGAACCCGGGGGATGGGTAAATGAGTTCATTCTGCTGTTCTGGTTTAGTACTTGTTTGAAATGGACTATAAAAACAAAGCTACAAATATGGCTTCTGTGCTCTGGCAGCATTTAGGACGAGCTTCACCTCAGCATTGTTTTTCAAGGAGTTGCCTATGGGAGTGAGTCTCTTTTCCAGTTTGTTCTCCAGGCTTCGCTGGCAGGCCTCCGCAGAGTGTCCCGGCTTCTTATCCTTTTCCTGTCCCCTAACAACCCCGCTTGCTCCCATGGCTTCCACTGCCCACCCTCTGCTGACAAACCGCCAAGGTGAATATCCTCCTGTGTTCCAACTCCATCCACATGTTTCTCAACGTGGATGTCCCCGGGCACTGGCCACTCAGCTGAGCTCCATGCTTCCCCAAACCTACTCCCTGTCCCAAATCCCTCTCTCAGCGACGGCTGAGAGCCACTGGCGTTTCTCTGTTTGTTTCATGTCTGTTACTCTAGTTCCCACAATTAGGAATTGACTGTGTCTTATATTTATTCATTTCATGGATGAACCGACTGTTCATTGACTACTTGTCATTGGGCATTCTATTAACCTGGAGGTACACGTCTGATTGCTTACCCCAGGGCTTGGCAAAGAATTAACTATCAAAGATCTCCTGCTAACAGGCTCTTCTTTTTCCATTAATGAAACATTTCAAGCATGCGAGAAAAAGCATTGCAGAAATATAAATAATGATCTGTATACCAGCCACCTAAGAAGTAGAATTTGGAGATAAAATTTAAGCTTCAGAGTACCCTCCATGCTCCCATCTCTACCTCCCCTTCCCCAAATACAGTCATTGCCTTCAGTTTTTTAAAAATATATTTTATTGATTTTTTTACAGAGAGGAAGGGAGAGGGATAGAAAGTCAGAAATATCGGTGAGAGAGAAACATCGATCAGCTGCCTCCTGCACACCCCCTACTGGGGATGTGCCCTCAGCCACGGTACATGCCCTTGGCCGGAATCAAACCTGGGACCTTTTAGTCTGCAGGCCGACACTCTAGCCACTGAGCCAAACTGGTTTTGGTTACCTTCAGTTTTATAGTTGTCATTCCAATGAGTATATTTAGATTTTTAATATTATGGAGTAGTCCTTTGAATGAATCAAACTTCGTATAAAATATATTACACTGTGACATATTTTTATAGCTCTGTTGGCCTGATGTTATGTTTTGGGAACTTATCCATGTTGCTGCCGAAGACTAGTGTAGTCATGGTCACTGTTGTTCAGTGTTTGTGTTTGTTCTCTTGTTAGGGAGGATCTAAACAGCACTGCAATGGGCATTTTTTCTTCGCGTGTGGGAGTGGGATTGCTAGGTGACTTTCCTGCGCGTTCCCCGGGGTGCGCAATCCCAGGCGTAAGCAGGCCAGCTCCCGCGGCCTCACCTCCTCAGCACCATTTGCCCTTGTTAGGCTGAGTATTTGCGCATCTGATGAGCGTGAAGAGTAAGGAACTTATTAGGACTTTAAATTGTGTTTTTTCTGATGACTGCTGATATCGAGCATCTTCTTCATGTGTTTATTGGTTTCTTCTTTTATTAATTATGATTCTATCTCTATAGACAAAAAACGTTACCATGCATGCCTTTGTTAAGTGTACAGTTCCGTGGCATTAAGCAATTCGCAGTTGTACATCCTAGGTAATTGATTAATTCTCTACTGTGTTTAAAGGTGGTACCCATGGTGAGAACTCTATTTCATATTGCGTTCACATGCAGACACGCATAGAGATCTAGTGGAAGCAAACATGTTTTCTTCAATGTGGGGCATGTACTGACAATAGGAGCTGTTGTAGGTTTTCGCCAAAGACTAGCCAGAGAGCTCTTGGGTGCATTTGCTATCTGCCAGCATGTTTCCCACCAGGGGCACGTGCTGGCAACCACGCAGCAGAGACACAGTCAGTGTGAACCATGCACGCGAGTCTTCAGGTCCTTTGGCTTCGTTCGGGAGTTCCTGATTCATGATGCACCCAACTACCCCAGGACCAGACCCCCAACCTTCCTTCTTTCCTGTCTCCACACAGCGGGGAGGGTTCTTTCCCAGGGGCTCCATCACTGCAGGAGAGCTGTTCCCTGCAGACCGGATGGGAACCCCAGCCGTGCCTTTGTGTCTCTGAATGTCATGAGCTCATTTCCAAGTATTCAGTGAAACCACAGGTAGACCTGGTCAGGCCTTCTCCCCCGAGATTTTGAAAACATTGCAGATCTTAAGAAACGGACTGCATGTGCTCCTCATTCACTTGCCATTAAATGCTCCAAACCTTACAAAGCAGGAGCCAAAAAAAGCTTACTGAGCCATTTCCGAAACTGCTTTCTACAAAAACAGGAAGTCCCAATATACCAGAAGTTAAGTGAATGTGAACTTGAGAGGAGTTGGATTAGGCTCAAAACGTTTGAATTCGGAAATCTGAGTGGGATCTAAACCAGGACATGGATTGTTTTTCCTCTTGTGTGTGTGTGGTGGTGTGTGTGTGTTTGTGTGTGTGTGTGGTGTGTGGTGTGTGCTCTGTGTATGGTGTGTGTGTGTGTGTGTTTGTGTGTGTGTGTGGTGTGTGTGTGGTGGTGTGTGTGTGTGTGTTTGTGTGTGTGTGGTGGTGTGTGTGTGGTGGTGTGTGTGTGTGGTGTGTGCTCTGTGTATGGTGTGTGTGTGTGTGTGTGTGTGGTGTGTGGTGTGTGCTCTGTGTATGGTGTGTGTGTGTGTGTGTGTGGTGGTGTGTGTGTGTGGTGTGTGCTCTATGTATGGTGTGTGTGTGTGTGTGTGTGTGTGTGGTGTGTGCTCTGTGTATGGTGTGTGTGTGTGTGTGGTGTGTGCTCTGTGTATGGTGTGTGTGGTGTGCTCTGTGTGTGTGCATGCGTGTGTGATGTGTGGTATGTGTGTGATGTGTGGTGTGTGCATGTGTGCAGTGTGTGTGTGATTGTGTGGTGTGTGTGTGTGTGGTGTGTGCTCTGTGTATGGTGTGTGTGTGTGTGTGTGTGTGTGGTGTGTGCTCTATGTATGGTGTGTGTGTGTGTGTGTGTGTGTGTGGTGTGTGCTCTGTGTATGGTGTGTGTGTGTGTGTGTGTGTGGTGTGTGCTCTGTGTATGGTGTGTGTGTGTGTGTGTGTGTGGTGTGTGCTCTGTGTATGGTGTGTGTGTGTGTGTGTGTGGTGTGTGGTGTGTGCTCTGTGTATGGTGTGTGTGTGTGTGTGTGTGGTGTGTGTGTGTTTGTGTGTGTGTGTGTGGTGTGTGGTGTGTGCTCTGTGTATGGTGTGTGTGTGTGTGTGTGTGTGGTGTGTGCTCTGTGTATGGTGTGTGTGGTGTGCTCTGTGTGTGTGCATGCGTGTGTGATGTGTGGTATGTGTGTGATGTGTGGTGTGTGCGTGTGTGCAGTGTGTGTGTGATTGTGTGTGTGTGTGGTGTGTGCTCTGTGTATGGTGTGTGTGTGTGTGTGTGTGTGGTGTGCTCTGTGTGTGTGTGATGTGTGGTATGTGTGTGATGTGTGGTGTGTGCGTGTGTGCAGTGTGTGTGTGATGGTGTGTGTGTGTGTGTACAGTACCTACTTTGTATGCACTCGAAAATGAAGTGATCAGAAGAAGAAATTTCTATGTTTTGATTACATTGGATTTGGGGAGGAAAGAAAAGCAATATTGCGGTTGCCAACTTGGAAACTGAGAATGCACATTGAATCCAGTCACTCTGGTCTTATTCTTTCTTTCTTTTCTCTTTTTTGGGGGGCGAGGAGGGTCCTGTTCTTTGCCACTTGTTAAGGCCACTGAAATGGGCGACATATACTCTTAACGATTTGTTTTAAAGATATGTTTCATAGGTGACAACTTTTATTGAAAAGAGTACTTTGCAAAGACAATTAAAAAGTGTGTATGATGTATGTTATAGACTAATCTTTTTTTCTCCTCTCTTTTGATTGGTGGTCAGGAGGGAGACCTGAAACTCTTCCAGGACCTAAAAACATAGCAAAAACCTGACCTAATTGCTGTGTCCCACAGACTTTGGTGGATGATGCAAGATGGTTTAAAGCAATGGTCGGCAAACTCATTAGTCAACAGAGCCAAATAGCAATAGGACAACGATTGAAATTGATTTTGAGAGCCGAATTTTTTAAACTTAAACTTCTTCTAACGCCACTTCTTGAAAGTAGACTCGCCCAGGCCGTGGTATTTTGTGGAAGTGCCACACTCAAGGGGCCAAAGAGCCACATGTGGCTCTCGAGCCGCAGTTTGCCGACCCCTGGGAGGAAGAAATTTTTTGGAGTAGGAAGACAATGACTTCTTCACAACGTCCTATACATGAGAAGAGGTACTTTTTCGTTCAGTTAATAAAAATTTAACTGAGGGCATCTTCTGCGACCAGGTACTGAATGTACTGGGATGGAAAGGTGATTTTGAAATGCGCCCTGCCCTCCAGGAGTTCACAGTAGGGCAAGAGGCAATCAAATCATCCACATTTAAAATGCTATGTCCAGTGGTGAAAGCTTGTGTGAAATGTGGATTTCGTACCAAGGGGGGCAGGATTCCCGTGTCTGGAGTGGACAGCACTTAGCACAGTGCTTGGCACACAGGAGAGGCTCGGTAAGTCGGCTCCTCCTGCCCTCCCTATAGACACAGCGGGCTGGTCTGTGTGTACAAAGACTACGACGCCACTTGCCAAACATCAAGGGGATAGGAAGTTAGAAGGGTTTCTTTGGGGAGTAAGTTAGTATGGATTCCTCTGCATTATACATTGTTTTTCATGTTCCTTCTGGCACTAGTGAGCAATGTTTATGAAATTGCTTACCCGTGCAATGGACAAGCGGGGGGCAGACAACAGATCTGCCGATCAGCGCTCAGTGATCAACTTGGCCCCGGAGGAAAGTGTACCGGCCGCATTTGCCGAAGGGTGTCCCGTCCTTTCCTCCCAGCAGCACGGAGCCCATCACACCTCTACAAGCGGCGCTTACTGCACTTCTCTCGGGCGTCCCCAGAGCGAAGTGGGTGATGACTCACTCCTAGGGCTTGGGTGTGTGAGAGGTCGGTGGGGGAATACAGGCAGATGGTGGATTTTCTTTCTTTTTTTTCTTTAAAATATATTTTTTATTGCTTTTTTACAGGGAGGAAGGGAGAGAGATAGTTAGAAACATCGATGAGAGAGAAACATCGATCAGCTGCCTCCTGCACACCCCCTACTGGGGATGTGCCCGTAACCAAGGTCCACGCCCTTGACCGGAACCGAACCTGGGACCTTTCAGTCCGCAGGCCGACACTCTATCTGCTGAGCCAAACCGGTTTCAGCAGACTGTGGACTTTCTATCGCAAACACGAGCCGTTTGACAGTGGCCTCAGGCTCACTTAAAGGACGTGTGCACGTGCTATGGGCCCGGATCAGACGGGAGGATACCACTTGTGTACGTGTGCATGCAGACACCGCTTCTACTTTCTCACCAAGTCAAACCGTTTACCTCCCGAGTCACCAAGGGAGCGGACTCTCCAGGAAGAGGTGTGTTTACCCGATGACTCCCCGAGCCCTTGCTGCACCATTCTGAGCAACTTTGTCTTAAAAGAAGAAATAATTATGCTGAAACCGGTGTGGCTCAGTGGATAGAGCACTGGCCTGCGGACTGAAGGGTCCAGGTTCGATTCCGGTCAAGGGCATGTACTTGGTTGCGGGCACATCCCCAGTAGGGGGCGTGCAGGAGGCAGCTGATCGATGTTCGTCTCTCATCGATGTTTCTGACTCTCTATCCCCCTCCCTTCCTCAGTAAAAAATCAATAAAAGAAGAAATAATTATGTGTAACTCACAGACGGTCTGACCAGTTAACGGACTTACATCGTGGCTTCATAACTACACTCTTCATTCCCCTCTTGCCGTTCGTTTGAAGCATTTTGGCTGCTCGTTCTAGTTCAAGGCCAGACACAGAGCCGGCTCGCTCCAGCGGCCCGGCGGGGGCTTGCACGCGATAGCCAGAAAGCCTCTCACGCCTTCCCTCGCCGCTTTCTCTCTCCGATAGCGCCCTCCACTGTCCTCGCTCTCATTCTTCCCACCTTGCAAAGCACTTCCACACACGTTCTTATATCTTCCTTTCGATTCCAATTTGACTTCCGAAGGTCCATCACCGTTTGCTCTTTCCCCATCCCTCTTCCATCTCCAGCCCACCCGGCCCGCCGCGCCGCTCTCTATGGCACTGAGGACAGACTCCCTCGGCCTTATGTGGCCAGAAACACGGAGGTTTATTCAGGTTAAACTCAAAGTTGCACTCATTCAGGAATATCTGTTTCTAAAAAAATATATTTTATTGATTTTTTACAGAGAGGAGAGGAGAGGGATAGAGCCTTCGAAACATCGATGAGAGAGAACCTGCCTCCTGCACGCTCCCTCCTGGGGATGTGTCCGAAGCCAAGGTCCATGCCCCTGACTGGACTTGAACCCGGGACCCTTCAGTCCGCAGGCCGGCGCTCTATCCGCTGAGCCAAACCGGTTTCGGCAGAAGTGTCTGCTTTGTATCTGCCTCGCGTCAGACACTGTACAGTGACCCGGAGGCCGAAGGGGGACAAACACAGCTCCTGTCCTGGAAGAGGGGCCGGGAAGGCAAACAGCGGGCGCAGGGCCGAGGGCGGCTGCAGCAGAGGGCTAGCCGAGGGCAGCGCACAGGACTCAGAGCAGACTCCGCACCCACGTCGGGGGGCGGTGTGGTACAGGAGGCCTTCACGGGGTGGGTTCCGTCTGCACTGGGGTCCGAAGGACAAGCAGGGTTACCTGGGCCAGTGGTCGGCAGACTGCGGCTCTGCTGACTGATGAGTTCGCCGACCACTGCGATAGGGGCCTAATCACAAGGAACAGCAACAGCCTGTCATTATTGAAATGGAGAGTCTAGGTCAGCGGTTGGCAAACTGCGTCTCGCAAGCCGCATGCGGCTCCCGAGCCGCGGTTTGCCACTCTGTTGACTGATGAGTTTGCCGACCGCTGCTGTAAGGCACTACCCTCACCCAGAAGTTCTGACTTCAGGTTAAAGACGTTAGTGCATCATTAAAATGTTTTCTACTTTTTCCCCCAAGGCCGTGGTCGGCAAACTCATAAGTCAACAGAGCCAAATACCAGCAGTACAAAGATTGAAATTTCTTCTGAGAGCCACATTTTTTCAATAGACTCCCTCAGGCCGTGGTATTCCGTGGAAGAGCCACACTCAAGGGGCCAAAGAGCCGCATGTGGCTTGGGAGCCGCAGTTTGCCGACCACGGACCTAGAAGATGAAATAACAGACAGAAAAGAGCAACAGTCAGAGCTCAGAGAGGGGCGGGGATGCCCGGGGAGGCCGCTTCGGGCGGCGTGGGGGGCGGGGACGGGCACGGCCGCCCTGTCCGGTCTCCGGGCACCGCCAGCCGCGATCGCCCGCTCCCACGAGGATGTGAGGTCAGAGGTCAGAGGTCAGCTCGGCTTCCCGCGAGGCGAGCGATGGTGGGGAGGGGGGAGGACCGCAGAACCGAGCAAACGCAGCTGTGTGTCCGTGGACGGGAGGGGACGGGCAGCACCGAAGGAGAGGGACTTGAACGGGCTTCAGGTTCGGGAAGGTTGTGCTGCCAGGGGGTGGAGAGTGGTCCCGGGGAAGCGGGCGGGAGGCTGTGCCCACAGGCAGGCGGCCTGGTCTGGAGGGAGTCCCGGACATCAGGAGTGGCATGCGTGGGTTGAAGAGATACGATGAAGACAGTTAATCAGACCTGACCGGTGTGGCTCAGTGGACAGAGCGTCGACCTGCGGACTGAAGGGTCCCGGGTTTGATTCCGGTCAAGGGCATGGACCTTGGTTGCGGGCACATCCCCAGTGGGGGGTGTGCAGGAGGCAGCTGATTGATGTTTCTCTCTCATCGAGGTTTCTAGTTCTCTATCCCTCTCCCTTCCTCTCTGTAAAAAAAAAAAAAAAAAAAGAATCAATAAAAAAAGATAAATTTCACAGAGATGATTTTGAGACACCCAAGAGAGAAGTAGGTGGTCTGGCGATCAGGAGAAACTTGGTTGGCCCAAGACACAGATAATGTATTTTATTTATTTAAATTTAAAAAATATGTGTTTATTGATTTTAGAGAGTGAGAAAAGGAGGAAAGAGAGAGAGATGGGGGGGGGGGAGAGAGGGAGAGAGAGGGAGAGAGACGGAGAGAGAAACACCACTCTGCTGCCTCCTGCAGGCCCCCCTCTGGGGATCGAGCTTGCAACCTGAGCGTGTGCTCTGACCGGGAACAGGACGTGGCACAGCCACACGGGCCGGCCACACATGCGTCTGGGCCGAAGGCGAGAGGACTGTCAGATGTGCCGGGGGAGCTGGTCAGAGCCGAGGGTGTTCAGGAGCGTGGCCCGGGGTGGGGGGGGGGTTGAGGAGACGGGGAGGGGAAGGAAAACAAAGGGGCCTCTCTTTTGAGAAGTTTGCTGGGAAGGGGGAATGGTCACAAACACGAGTTTGTGTGGTGATTTTTCTGGAGGAAGGCTGAGAAGGGAGCCTCAGAGGCCTGAGTGTTCCAGTTCGGTTGAAAGACCACCATCATACATTTCTTTAAAAAAAAAAAAAATATATATATATATATAATTGATTTTTTACAGAGAGGAGGGAGAGGGATAGATAGTTAGAAACATCGATGAGAGAGAAACATCCATCAGCTGCCTCCTGCACACTCCTTACTGGGGATGTGCCCACAACCAAGGTCCATGCCCTTGACCGGAATCAAACCTGGGACCTTCAGTCCGCAGGCCGACGCTCTATCCACTGAGCCAAACCGGTCTTGGCACCGTTGTGGATTTCAATGGCCCATCAGGCTTTTTCCTCTTTTAATAGAGTTGCTGCTTCCACCAGCTTCCCCTCTTTGGCCTGTCTTAGCGGCTGGCTCTTTCAGCTGGCCCAGTAATGAAAGCTACATGAGACAGGCCCTGGCCGGGTGGCTCAGTTGTTTAGTGCGTCATCCGTGGGTTGTGGGTTCCATCCCTGGTCAGGGTGCTTGCAAGACCCAAGCAATGAATGCACAAACAAGTAGAACAACAAATTGATGTTTCTCCCTCTCTCTTTCTCTCTCTCTCTCTCTTTCTCTCTCTCTCTCTCTCTCTCTCTCTCTCTCTCTCTCTCTCTCTCTCTCTCTCTCTCATCAGTCAAGAAATTTAAAAGTTTTACATATACAACAAAAAAATCAATAAAAAAGATAAATTAAAAAAATCCACATGAGACAAATTAACAAAAGAAAATAACCAAATCGAATCACATGCGTGCCACCGGAAACCCCACATGCATGCGAGGTCCGGGGACAGAAAGTCCGGGGAGCCGAGTGAGGATCGGCGCCAGGGGCTTGGGGGGGTGGGGAAGTCAGGCATCGGATTAGAGCAGGTGCTCAGTATCAGTAGTCAGCCCTGCCCTACAGATGGGCCAAAAGGATTGTTTCTGGTGATAACTCTTCTTACCGGCAAGACGCCTATTTTACATGCTTCTAGGTAGTTAAGGGGGGTGGGCAGACATTTCTAGCGCCAGGGTCTTGGTGGCCTGTAGCTCAGAATAACCCACACACCAGAGGCAAATCTTGGGGTGCACTTTTTCTGAACCCTCACAGCGGCTTCTCTTCTCTCCTTCACCCCCCACCTGTCTGTCTTCTAAAATGAATCTTCTCACCTTCTAATGTTTTTGATTTGCTTTGCCAAGACAGCTGTCTAACGAAGTTCATAATGAATGGGATAGAAGTTTAAAAACCACAATAATGGGGGAAATGCAATATTCATTTTACCAATCCCTCACAGGAAACGTTAAACACTTTATTTCTAAGTCATTGTAATAGCTTAGCTCTTCCTGCTTTTGAGTTTTGTGTGTGTGTGTTGCTGAAATTTGCTCTTTAGTTAGGCAAGTGGGATTTTGAGTAAGTAATTAAAAAAAAGGTCCTAGTTATATTGAGTAGAATTACTATGCTCCCAACTGATAGTCCCTCCACTTGCATGCTTTTTAAAAAAAATATTTTATTGATTTTTTACAGAGCAGAAGGGAGAGGGATAGAAAGTCAGAAACATCGATGAGAGAGAAACACTGATCAGCTGCCTCTTGCACGCCTCCTACTGGGGATGTGCCCGCAGCCAAGGTACATGCCCTTGCCGGAATCGAACCCGGGACCCTTAAGTCTGCAGTCCGACGCTCTATCCACTGAGCCAAACCGGTCTCGGCTCCACTTGCATGCTTTAAAAAAAAATAAAAAAAAAAAAAATATATATATATATATACTTTATTGATTTTTCACAGAGAGGAAGAGAGAGGGATAGAGATTTAGAAACATCTTGCATGCTTTTAAAATCAGACAGCTTTCCTTTATGTATTGAATTTGTACTTAATAGCCAGCATTAGAGGGAAACCAAAGAAGTATAAGGCATGGCTAATGCCCACCAGAAGTTTCTACTATAATGAGGAAAACGGCACAGATACAAACAAAATATAAGAAATGATAGGAGACGGATACTCATAAAACAATTAAATACAACGGACAAATAAAAGCAGACAAACAATGAGGTACTTAACTGAATGCTACTGATTATCCGTATTAGAAGGTCAAGGACATAAAGGTCAGGAGCCGAGAAAGGCCTTCCCTGTGCTAAAGAACATAACCTTCAACAACCCAACACAAAAATGACCTTTATGGTATTTCCTGGGGAAAAACCTACCCCGTTTCTCCCATTTGAAGATGTCACCTTTTCCCATCTCGCACTGACCGGTACCAGGCGCTGCTGTCCGGCTCTGTGCGTGTGGACTTGATCAGCAGGGATTATTTAATGACGGAGATATCCCATCTCCCCGCTCTGGGAAGGAGCTACTGAACCATCGGCACCGACGGGAACTCGATGGCTCTGTAGACTTCAGGGAGCACGGCGTGTGCTGACAGAAGTGGTGCTCAGAGATGAGAGTCTATAACAATTACGTTGCCGCCCAAACCGGTGTGGCTCAGTGGACAGAGCGTCGGCCTGCGGACTGAGGGGTCCCGGGTTCCATTCCAGTCAAGGGCATGGACCTTGGCTGCGGGCACATCCCCAGTGGGGGGTGTGCAGGAGGCAGCTGATGGATGTTTCTCTCTCATCGATGTTTTCTAACTCTCTATTCCTCTCCCTTCCTCTCTGTAAAAAATCAGTAAAATATATATTAAAAAATTACATTGCCTACACTTTCTCGTCTCCTCAGCCTAGACCGCTGGCCCTTGGTGTCCCGGTCTGTGAGGGTCAACCTTTGGGCCTCCTGTCACTTGACCGTTCAGGCAGAGGCCGCAGCGGCTTCAACATAGCAGCGTTCCCATGCTGAGTTGGGAGGTGGCCGTTCCACGTTCACCCTCCCCCAGCCACCAGTTTGCACAGCCCTGCAGTAGCTCTCCCCTTGGCCAGGAAGGTGCTTCTGATTTACTTACAAACTCTAAACCAAGTCCAAGTACATGACTGTGTTGGGCTGGGCTCCTTGGAAACAGGCTCAGAGATGGAGCTGGGGGGAGATTATTGGAGTGTGGCTCTGGGACCACCACCTGGGGGAGCCGGGGGCAGGCTGGGCAGAGTTGGTCTGCGATGCCCAGGACTCGGCTGATCTCAGAGGGCGCCCTGGAGCTAAGATGCCCCTTAGAGGCGTCCTGTACTGAGACCAGGGTGCTTGCATTGCACCCTTGCACTGGTGGGATAGAAATAGTGCCCAGGGTGGGGCTGTAACCTTAGAGGAGGCAATCAGGGGTGAGCATGCAAATTAACCCAACAAAGATGGTGGGTTAATTTGCATACACCAGCACTGAACGGCTGGGGGTGGGGACAACGCAGGTGTTCTGCCCCACTCGGGCTGCTCCGGCCTCTGGGCAGCGTGGGAAGGCGGAAAGGCGGCTCCCGGGCAGAGCGGAAAGGCGCCAGCAGCCAGGGGAAGGAAGGCCCATTCCTGCACGAATCTTCGTGCATCGGGCCTCTAGGTAATTATAAATCACTTTCCTTTATTAGACAATTAGGATGTATATATTTTTTTGAAATTTGCATAGGTAGGTCATATTATTAATTGCATTTCACGGTAGTCAGGGGAGTACTTAAAACACTAGTTATACGCCCTGGCTTCGGACTGAGGGCCATCCCTGGGGGATGATTCAATGTCAAGCTGTCAGCAGGCAACACCCCCAGCAGCTGGGGGGATGCGAGCTTTGGCCCATTAGTTGAGAAGCAGGGTCTAGTCATCCCTGAAACATCTGGGTAGGTATCTCCTTTTTCCCAGGGCGTGCTCACCCTCGTAATGACGTCATTTGCTTCGGTTGGGAGAGGCGTGGACGTACATTGGTAGGTATTTACGGTGATGCTGCGACGTTTTTCCTCAGTGGGCCGTGCCTGTCTTGTTTTTTTTTTAATACATATTTTTATTGATCTAGAAAGGAAGGGAGAGGGAGAGAGAGACAAACATCAATGACGAGAGAGAATCATTGGTTGGCTGCCTCCTGCACGCTCCCCACTGAGGGGGAAGCCTGCACCCGGGCATGTGCCCAGGCCGGGAATTGAACCGTAACCTCCCAGCCATAGGTCGGCGCTCTACCACTGAGCCACACTGGCGGGGCCTGCCCTGTCCTTTAAAAGAGGCCTGTGTCTGTGACCTGGCGCGGGATATGGGGACTGCGTGAGAAGGATGACTTTCCATTTTGGTGGCCCCACCAGGTTTCAGACAGCAGAGGAGGAAGGGCTATTTCAGAAGTCTGCCCCGGGCCACTGAGGATGGTACCGAATATCCCTGCAGGTCAAGACCTTGGAGCGCTGCTTTCTGCTGCCCATCCAACACGTCCCCCCTCATCCCTGCCAGCTAAATGCTGCCCCTTGGTTATTGCCATCCCAGGACCCAATTGTCATGGAAATCAGGGAGCCATCTCTACGGAAGCATCTTCGCCGCCAAATCGGGGCGCTACCCAGCTTTTCTGTTGCTCCCTTTACTAATGAGTGTATTTTCCAACGCCTGCGTGTAGAAACAGTCACCTGGGCCTCTGGGGACTTGCAGATTGGAGAGGGAGGAGGACTGAAAGGGAGGAAGAGCAGTGGAGGGAGAGGGAGGAGGACGCATGGGTATACATGGCGATAACACAACTCCACAGTGCCCTCTCCACAGCATTTTGGGTTTCCCTACCTCTTACCAGGGACGTTCTGTCGTCTCATTGAATACAGACAACCACCAAGTCAGAGTGCCATCGAACCAACTACGGAAGCCTCCGGAGTCACTGTCAGCGCCCGAGCCAACACGTGCCATCCAGCCTTCCCGGAAAACGCACTCCGTCCATGCAGCCCCATCCTTTGCCCTTTGTTTTGTTCGGAACGTGACCAAGAGCCTCTCCGCCCTTCACAGGCCATGTCGCCTTGGACACCGATGCCGATATCTGAGGCGCTGCTGCAGCCGCTGACAGTGCTCCGGTTGCTTGGCGGATTCCTCCAGAAGCGTCCTCACCTGTGACTTCTGGTCTCCGCGTGGGATTGCGGTCACGAGCGGTGCCTCTGTGGGTTATGTGGGCCACCTCCTACCGCGGGCTCTGCTGTCTGCTTGTGCCCCCCTCTCCCCGTCCTCGCAGGATCTGGTACGGGGTAGGCACGGAGCAGACAGTCGGTGACAATGAACGTCTGCTCCAAACCCCAGAAGCGCCGACACCTCCTACGACTGAGGTGTGCCATGGCATCCCGAGCCCTGGCAGAGCATGGTCCCTGGGTTTTGTGCCAACGGGTGAGTGGGAACGGGTGGAACCAGCCCCTCAAAAGCCCCGTCAGGGCGGTCAGGGCGGCGTTCGGGTCCTCCTTGCCTCTGCAGGACGCCGGGGCCGCCCCTTTTTTCCCAAAGCGAAAGCCAGAGGCCACTGACGCTGGAGGGCGCGCGTCCGCCGGGAGGCAGAGGGAGCCCGAGGCCCGTGCCCTGTTCCTCCAGGGGCGTCTGCGTCACCTGCTAAGGAATGACAGTGTGTCCGGGGCCTCCCCGCGGGAAACAAAGCATCGGAGCGCCGGCTCTGACCCGGGGCCCTGGGCAGCGGGGTTTCAGATGGGGGACAGGCCGGGGAGACAGGCTGGGGGGAGAGGCGGGGCCCCGGCCCCCAGGTCCCCAGGGTAAGGCGGTGGGGAGCGCAGGGCACCTCCCTCGCCCCCTGGGGGTGTGACCTCGGGGGATGGGGCGCCTCTGCCGGCTCCGGCCCGGGCGCGGCCCGCAGGTGCGGGCACGGGCGGCAGGGTAGCCCGCGCGCCGGTGCGGTCCGGTCGGCGGCGGGTGCGAGGCGCGGGGCGGGCGGCAGGAGGCGGCGGCGGGCCGGCGGGCGGGCGGGCGGCCGGTGATGTCAGCGGGCCGGGCCGCGGCCGGTACTTCCTGTGCGAGGGCGGCGGGCGGGCTCCGGGCCCCCCTCGCCAGCGCCGGCCCCTGGGCGGAGGAGGCGGAGCCGGGGGAGGGCTGTCAAACCGGAGCCGCGTCCCCGCCGGCCGAGCCCTCGCCGCCCGGCCCGAGCCCCGGCGCGGGAAGATGGCAGTGCTCCGACTCAGCGACCAGGTAGACCGGCGCGGGGCGCGGGGCGCGGGCGGGCGGGCGGGCGGGCGGGAGGGAGGAGGAGGCGCCCCGCGCTGTTGACTCCGCGGCGCCCGCCCGGCCCCGCTCCGCCGCCCCCCGCGCAGTTCCGCCCGGGCCGTCCGAGCCGCGCGGCTGGGGAGCGCTGGGCGCCGGGCGCAGCGGGCGGGCGGGGCGCGGGTGTGCGGTCCCCCAGCGCCGGGCCGGGGGTTGGGAGGCTCCGGCGCGGCTCGGGCTCGCGGGCTGCTGCGCAGAGGGCTCCGCCGGCCGGGGCGCCGGGAGGAGGACGGTGGACGGAGAGGGAGGAGGACTGACAGGGAGGAGGAGCGGCGGAGGGAGAGGGAGGAGGACTGACAGGGAGGAGGAGCGGCGGAGGGAGAGGGAGGAGGACCGTGGATGGAGAGGGAGGAGGACTGAGGGGAGAGGGAGGAGGACTGAGGGGAGAGGGAGGAGGACTGACAGGGAGGAGGAGCAGTGGAGAGAGAGGGAGGAGGGCGGTGGATGGAGAGGGAGGAGGACCGTGAACGGGGAGGGAGGAGGACCATGGAGGGAAAGGGAGGAGGATGGTAGATGGAGAGGGAGAAAGACCGTGGATGGAGAGGGAGGAGGACGGTGGATGGGGAGGGAGGAGGATGGCGGGTGGAGAGGAAGGAGGATGGCGGGTGGAGAGGGAGGAGCACCGCAGCCCGGGACCCTGCCCTAAGCCCAAGCCCAAGCCCAGCCCCAGCCCGGCCCACCGACAGGACAGCTGGCCTGACCCCCCCTCTGTGGGCCCGGGCGGTGTGCGGTGCTGGTGCGCCCTGGGGACCCGGTGTGACATCAGGGCTCGGACCCGTCTCTCCGGGGGAGCGGCAGCAGCCAGGGCCCGTGCCCATCAGCCTGTGGCTCTGCTGGCGGAGCCGGCGTGCAGCGGGCGGTTGGGGGCCGGCTGCTCTGGGCACATGGGCACCCTCGGGCCCCACCAGACTCGCCTGGCCGAGCTGCTTGCAGCCCCCGGCACGGGAGAAGGCGCAGCTGTCCCCCCTCTTGCTGTCTGTCTGTGGTGGGGCAGGAGCATGGATTTGGGGGCCAGCAGGCCTGACACCCCGAGGAACAGTCCCTGCACTCGGCTTCCCGTGTGGGGTGCGCCCGGCGCCTCCTCCCAGCCGGTCCGGCCCTGGAACCTCCTGGGACCTCAGTGCGATGTCCACTGCCCTGCTCTCGGCTCCCTTCAGAGCCCGCCCCCGCCCTCGGGGGACAGTCCCCCCTGGAAACGCGTTAAATTTAGCAGGAGCAGCAGCTGGTCAGGCGTGAATGGACGCTCGGTGAGCCCAGAGCAGCTCGAAGTGTGTGTAAGTTGATAGTAGGGTCCCCCCACCCTCTGGCCCCAGACTGGACAACTGTTGGCATTTGCTCGTTTTAAGTCTCCCCGGTGCCGTCGGCAGGGTCTTGTCCTGGGAGCCGGGCCGGCCGCTCCCTCGCTCGCTTGTCCGTTATTCCTGGACCTTCAACTACGGACAAGACTCCTGCTCCTCATCCTCGTCTCGACCGCGTTCACAGCATTTCCGGGAGGGCTTTAGGGGGTGAGGGGCCCCAAAGACCGTCCCCCCCGGACGGCGTGGCTCAGTGGTGGAGCACGGACCTAGGAACCAGGAGGTCAGGGTTCGACTCCCCCGACAGGGCACAGGCCGGGTTACAGACTCGATTCCCAGCAGGGGATGTGCAGGGGCGGCGGTCAGTGGTCCTCTCCCATCAGTGATCGCTCTCGCTCTCGCTCCGAGTCAACACAAATCGTCAGAGGGGAGCATCCTCGCCCGCCTCCCCCATGTGCGGGACCAGGAGGCTCTGAGAAGGGAGGCCGTCTGCCGTCTCCCGGGCTCTGCTCCCCGGGGGGGGGGGGGGGGGGCGCGGTCTGGTCGCTGGATGAGTTGGAGGGTGACCGCAGGCCCCTCTTCCAACCCGATGCACTCCAGTGACAAGTACGGGACTCGGCCTGACGAGCAAGAAAGTTCCTTGTGCTTCAGGACTTAGCAGACGGCCGTTCAGCACCGCTCCCTTTCACAACAGCTGGGTGCGGCCCTCCATCCCGCCGGGTGGCATCGCCACGGGGAGAGGGCGGGCGCCGAGGCGGGAGAGGACCGGGCCGTCGCCAGGGGGGCTGCGGGCGGGCGGGGGGGCAGCGCGGCGCCGTGTGGTGCTGGGTCAGGAAGTGTGTGACCCCCCTTGCCTTATATAGTCTCACCTTTCGGTTTGAAACTCGAGATTCTTAGAAGCGGGCTCCGGACCTCACCGGGGGCTGAAGCACCGGGTTCCGACCCCTCCCGCGAGCCGGGCTCCGGGCTCCGGCGTGGGGGTGGGAGCCGCTCGCAGCCCCGCTGGGCCGAGTGTGCAGGAGGGAGCGCCTCGCCCTCCGTCCCCATCTGCCCAGACCCTTCTTCCCGCCCCTCACCCGTTCAGTGCCCTGTGTGTGCGTGTGTGTGTGGGTGCATGTGGGTGCATGTGTGTGCATGTGTGTGTGAGTGCTTGTGCGCGCATGTGTGTGAGTGTGTGTGCACGTGTGTGTGCATGTGTGTGCATGTGTGTGAGTGTGTGCGCGCGTGTGTGTGAATGTGCGCGCACACATGTGTGTGCATGTGTGAGAGTGTGTGCATGTGTGTGCATGCGTGTGTGTGAGTGTTTGTGCGTGCGTGCATGTGTGTGTGTTTGCGTGCGTGTGTGTGCATGTGTGTTGTGTGAGTGTGTGTGTGTGAGAGTGTGTGAGAGTGTGTGTGTGTGAGTGTGTGTGTGTGAGTGTGCGCGTGTGTGCATGTGTGTGTGAGTGTGTGTGTGTGAGTGTGTGAGAGTGTGTGTGAGAGTGTGTGTGTGAGAGTGAGTGTGAGTGTGTGTGAGTGAGTGTGTGTGAGAGTGTGTGTGTGTGTGTGTGTGAGTGTGTGAGAGTGTGTGTGTGTGAGTGTGTGTGTGTGTGAGTGTGTGAGAGTGTGTGTGAGAGTGTGTGTGTGTGTGTGAGTGTGTGTGAGTGTGTGTGAGTGTGTGTGTGTGTGTGTGAGAGTGTGTGTGTGTGAGTGTGTGTGTGTGAGTGTGTGTGTGTGTGAGTGTGTGAGAGTGTGTGTGAGAGTGTGTGTGTGTGAGTGTGTGTGTGTGTGAGTGTGTGTGTGTGTGAGTGTGTGAGAGTGTGTGTGAGAGTGTGTGTGTGTGTGTGAGTGTGTGTGAGAGTGTGTGTGTGTGAGTGTGTGTGTGTGTGAGTGTGTGAGAGTGTGTGTGAGAGTGTGTGTGTGTGTGTGAGTGTGTGTGAGTGTGTGTGAGTGTGTGTGTGTGTGTGTGAGTGTGTGTGAGAGTGTGTGTGTGTGAGTGTGTGTGTGTGTGAGTGTGTGAGAGTGTGTGTGAGAGTGTGTGTGTGTGAGTGTGTGTGTGTGTGAGTGTGTGTGTGTGTGA